>JAOPTO010001514.1:0-19692 GCA_033822845.1 Tetrapedia diversipes | reverse complement strand
TGGGGGAAGCCGACGAACGGCACAGTTTATCACAGGACCTCGAGCGAGCGACTTCGGCGATCCAGGTCGTGCCGCATCACGAGAAGTATCCTGTTGAAGAAGCGTAGCGCGAGTAACCGGAGTCTCCACGTGGCCAACGTGGGTCGACTTCCTTCGCGCTTCAACTGTCCTTTGAAGCAATTCTAGGAATTTCCAGCTTTGCTTCGGCCGAAGAAACCAGGCTTTAGCGTCCTGCTTCTCGGCCCTCTCGTCGATTGCAGGGAAGGGTGCTCTGTGAATCAGGTCCAAGACAGAAGAACATAGTTCTTGACTGCTCACTGATTCACAGCGTCAGTCGCCCACCGCTTTCGTCACCCTCATCTGCCGCTGGACTAGCCGTGCTCTCCCGTGAGACCGTTTCCAAAGACAGGAGAGGATCCAAGCGGTCTGCAGGATCCTCTTGACTGCTCACGCGCTCACGGTGCATTCACACCGGGCGTCCGCACCCCTTAAGGTTGTGTCGGTGAGGGAATTCAAGGCCGAATCAAGTGCACCAGGGAGGAGCCTTACAACCTCCACCCTTTGGGGCCGATTCTGGTATCATCTACAGACGTAGAGTAGACTCCTTTTTGGCTTGTCGCTCTCGTCTACAAATTTACAGTCCACTTCGCCGCACAGGCAAAAGGCAGTTGTCACCACGGGCCGACGGCAATCGTGCGTGACGTAATTCGGCCAGCTGATCGTACACGGAGCCCGTGACGTCAGAACTGTAGCGAGCGTTTTTGTTCCAGAGCCATCGAGGAAGCCACCGGGAGAAGGGACGGAGCAGAGCGGCCAGACCGGACTGCCGAGCCACCTCCCCCCCTTTTTTTTCTCTCTCGCTCCAATAATTCTGTAACAATATACGGCCGCTCGCTGCACGAGCGGCGAAAATAATAATTTTGTGTACTGTTCTTAACCTCTTCCTCTATCCGAGCTGTTTGGAGTCCGGGAATCCGGACGATAATTTAATTTACGTATACTCCAAACAATCATAAAAAACCGGCTCTGGTTTATTACCACGAAGTTTGGACTGACCATCGCGCATCCCCTGGGTCAGAGCCTAACCTATCGGGGTGACCACCCCCTTCTACCAGTGATTTCCCTTTCCCGAACTTTTCCCTCCACCTTACAGTTGTCCACTTCCTATTTTCCAAAACCCTTAAAAGGCAATCGATCTTCTCCCACGGACCAGAAAAAGAAATAAAAAGAAGCAAGGCAAACGAAAGGTATAATACTATTTTTCATTAAATCGCGCCACCCGGGACCAGAGTCAAGGTGATAATCAAGGAAGGGGCATCATCACACGAGCCGGAACAATACGTCATCTTAAAAATTAAGAAACGTTGTTGCGGTCGATAACAGTATTGAAATTGAGAAAAAGTCTCTATGGACTCAAGCAGTCGGCGAGGATCTGGAATCCGACAGCTGAAGCAATTCTAAACGAAATGGGATTCACGAGCGGAACTGCAGATAAATGCTTGTACTCAAGGCAAGAAAGAGATGGAGAGATTACCTACATCTTACTATACCTCGATGACTTGTTGGTAGCTGGAAAAATTAAAGAATTAACGAAGGCAGTGAGTGATCAGCTCAAGGGGCATTTGAAGATTAAAGATTTCGGAGACGTCAGCCACTATTTAGGAGTTCAAATCGAGCGAGAGGATGACGGCTCGTTCTTACTCAATCAGAGTGCGAAGATCATCAAGTTGGTTGAAGATAACGGTCTGTCTCAAGCGAAGCCAGTCTCTACCCCTATGGAAGCTGGATTTCTTGCTGCTCCACGAGAGGACGCAGTTGAGCTGGGAAACAACAATTCATACAGGAAGGTGATAGGATCACTCCTGTACATAGCTATGGTATCGAGGGCCGACATTGCCAATGCAGTCGGTTTGCTCTGCCGGCGTGTGGAGAAGCAACACAGTATGATTGGGATGCAGCAAAAAGGGTGATACGTTACTTAGCATCCACCGTAGAAATCAAATTAAGGCTCTCAGCCGCGAAAGAAACCAGCCTCACATTCTACGTGGATGCAAATTGGGCAGGTGACAAAGCTGACCGGAAATCAACGAGTGGATATGTATTTCTATTCAGGAAATCCGTGATTGCATGGTGTAGCCGGAACCAGACCTCGGTAGCAATGTCATCCACAGAAGCAGAATATATTGCCGTATCATTTGCGAGCAGAGAATTGCTATGGCTAAGACAACTATTTAAGAATATGCGGATTATGCTGAAAGAGCCAATTAATATGTTCGAGGACAAACAAGGTTGCATAAAATTGATCTCTGGTTCAGGATCAGCAAGAAGCAAACACATTGACGTTTGCTATCATCAGATGAGGGACCTTTTGGAGAAGAAAATAATAAACGTGCTGTACTGTCCATCCAAACAAATGCTGGCAGACATAATGACGAAAACACTGGCCAAAGAACAGTTCACTGAACTTGTGAAAGGACTTGGAATGTGTAAGTTCGAATATTCTGAAGCGAGAAGGAGTGTTGGGATAGACGCTTTGCGAATATTCGAGGGATGTCTGCGCGCACCTTGAGCGCGCAGACAATGCGTGGAAAGAGTCAAATTGAAGCCACTTTCTTTTTTTTTAATCAATATATTAATCTACAACGAGACGTTCAAGGTGACAGGCAGCCATCACGAGCCAATCACACACATTCAGAAGTTTTACATTTTTATTATCCATAAAGTTTCCTAAGCAAAAATCTCTTGTGTTATACTCATTTCCATCAAGTAGGTTATATTGAACGACGCGATCGTGCAAGATGAGGCAATAAGCGGTAGTATTTGGCGGTATATCCTCTTTGTACTCAAACTCTATTCTCACGTCCACGATGGCATTTTTTACGGATTCATTTTGTCGCGAGCAATTGATGACTGCGAGAGAACCGCAATGTAGAAATGTTGCTATGGATAGGGACGATCCATCGCGATCGCATCCGTAATAAGATTTGCGAAAACAGGCAAACATGTCGAACAAGAGGGCGTATTTATTTTTATCAAAATCCAAATTCATATCATCGTAGGGATAAAATTTAGAGTTCAGATAGAGTTTTACGTTGGATAATTTACAATGGTCAAATAATGTGACATCTTTCGACACGGTATTTTTTTTTGCCAGTCTGCAGAGCAAAGATCACATATCGTGGCTTCTCCAGCTGGGAGGCTGTCTTCACGGTCCACGAATGCTTGGTCGTGCTATGCAACAGAGGTAATTTGTACAAATCCCAAGAACGAAAACTCATATTCAAGAATCGCCCAGGGACAATTTATTGACATCGTTCAATAGCACATGCGGCATACGCCATTCTATTTTGAATAATTCAATCGACACTTCCGTCGACTGGTCAAATCCGAATACGCAATTATTGTCATTACAAGAACGTATCAGAATCAACTCGTGACGAGTGTTGATCACAACGCCCTTAAAATCTTCGCCAAATCCTAGCAGCATGTTGAGCGGCACGCAAAAGTCGAAGTAACCTTTAGCAAAATTGTGTGATAAATCCCATCCAGCTTTCTTCAGCATCATACCTCTATCCCATGTTAGAGAGATATAATTTTTAATCGCCGAAGTTATTCCAACGTTTCTATCGCGATTGATTTCTACACCGTCGAGTTCATATCAAATTTCATCGAACATGGACGCAGCGCAATTGTTGCCCAATACCAGCCTCGTATCTTCTTCTTGTAACTTGTGCACCGTTAATTTTCCCTCGATGTATAGATAGCTCTCACATGGTAACGTGTACAAATCCTGATGTTGTATAGGTATTCGTATTTCATCACTATACCCAAGCGACGTATTGGCGTACGGATTATAAGTATGAGTCTCAATCCTGACGATACGATCGTCAAAGATCGGTTCACCTCCAATATTCAAAATGTCAGTCATTGTTTTTTCACGGAGTTTGCACAACAAATCCCAACGATTTCAAAAATTCCCGATTCAAGGTGCTAAGCTTCTTTTTAACGCCACCGGATACCCGATTACTGTCACCCGATACCGCTGCAGCCGCCCGTCGTCTCGTGAAAATATCGTCCCCCGTAAATGTATTGTCTCTCGCGCGCCTCGTCTCGTTCAGCACGAGCATATCATATACCATCCATGCACACCCACACGTGCGTATTATCGCCGTCGTCGCCGTATGTGCAATCTAACGGTTATATCTTCTCCTCGAAAATCGAGCAGTCGTCCGTCTTGATCCACAATGGGTATCATTAAATCAGTAATGCTCCGCGCGATGATCGGCAGATAAATGATCTGTGCCGGTGTTTCCGATATTTTATATCCCGGCGGCACGTTTGGCGGAAACTCGTGTATCGTGTGCACGCACTTATCGTTGCCATATGCACCAGCGGTCACGTTGCATTCTATGCGAATAATATTTACGCCGATGATGTTAATTGATGCGTCCGATTCGTGCCACTGCCCTGGCTGCAGCACACGATTGGACGAAAATCCCAATAACGATCCTATATTATCAGGTTTGCTAAAGTTTATTCGATAAGCGCTCTTGATTTCAATCTTCAGTGTGTTACTGTTAGCACGAATCACTGGCGGATATTTGTTTGCATCATTTTCATCATCATCATCATCATCATCATCAATAATGTCGACTTTCTTCTTTTCCGCTACATTGTTGGGATATTTTCGTAAAATCTTATGTTTCAGATACTCGTCTATCGCACGCAGTTCGTACGAACCCTCGGGAATGAAAATCATGACGTCATCTTTGTCGAAATAAAATTTATTATTCCACGAATTCACATTCGCTATCGTATAGTAAGTTTCAAAGTCTATTAGACCCAGTTCGTAATCGTCATCGCTCAAATCTATGGCTGGGAAGTAGCTTACCGCTAGGGCGCTACTCTTACCCGTCAACGTAAATGTCAGTGACATGTTTTCAAACAGTCGCAAGGAATACTGACTTTCGATGGTAGAACATCAGAGTTTAAATGGAAATGTATCGTCAATCGTTCGCAGAAACCATAAACATAGTCCGCAATTGCTCTAATCGTATCTTTGATAAGACGTACGATTGTATTGGATTTTTGTCGTATTCTTTTCGAGATATTGCATCAACTCTTCCGGTGGGCGAAGATTTCCGAAACTATCGAAATACACAGCGCGATCTCCCCTCTTCGCATACGCTACCCAATGAGTACCGCGGCCGTCGGAGTCATCCAAATTGACGATTCCGCTTTCGTTTCGTCGGATGCCGTCTATTGGTAAATTATTGCGCATAAAAATTCCTCTAAAGAACGGTATACGCATACGTCTTGCTAATTGTTCCAATTGCACATTAGTCGTTACACCTGCAGGTATTTTTAATGTTTCTTTGACATTTTTTTTTCTTCTCGGGATACCTCGTCCACGCTTGTACGGAGCGAGATAAAGTCCATGACCTTCCATGACCTGGTTATGACGCCTCAGCTCTTCCAGCTGACGTTGTGTCGCCTTGTTATCGTTTACCGCCTTTGCGATTCCCGCTGCCCCGCCAGCCAAGGATCCGAGAGCTCCCAATAGTGGTAGCAATGGCAAAATACCGCCACGTTTCGCCATCGGAAGTATGCGCTTTTTCACCGTCTTCTTATTCTTCTCCTTCTGTTTCTTCGCAGATGTCGATTTATTCGTTTTCAAACCCATACCGAATTTTGTCTTTGTTTTCATAGCCGCCCACACTGCTGTAGCGGCAGTTCTTTCACCGAGAGTCGAATCTTTCGCGGTGATGCGTTTTCGCGCTCTCGTAACCCCAAACAAATTCCATAAACCATTGATTTTTGCACACGACACCATTCAGATATCGACCCGGAGACACGGGACCACCCAGAAGCCGTAACCTTAGACAAATTCGATGACCAATCGATTTTTGCTCACGCCACCACTCGGATATCCACCCGGAGACAGGAATCGCCTAGAAGCTGATAAGAGAACAATATAAATACGGCAATCGATTGCCCAGCAGTCAGTCACAAGTTACGAGTCGCTAGCTAAGAGTCTAACAATCGCAAACCATCGCTCTGTATTTTAACTTTGTCTTTCAATAAAGAATAGTAAGAGTTGGGCTACGGCTCAACTCTATATTTTTTTATACCAAGTCCCGATTTATTTCGTGACATTTTGGCGATCCTGCCAGGATAGTGTCAATCGTACTTCGGAAAATTGTGAAAAGTTCTTGCTACGAGAAAAGGACGGGACACAAGGCTACGAGCTACACCAGAAGTCAACGACACTACGGCCGCACATAGAATCTTCAAGGGAGACGAACGAAAAGAACCATAGAATACACAGGTAAATCTGGATTCCTTTACTATATACCGTATACGAAAGAATAGCTTCAGTTCCGACACGAACAGTGACTCGAGCACCATGACTCACGTAAAGAAAGACACAGAAAATACAGGAGTAGACTCAAGTGTTAGAGCTATTCTAGATGCTATGCAAAAGCAAAATGAAAGACATGAACAAGGTATGTCCGAAGTTCAACGCATGTTACGCATTGCTAATGAAGAAAATCAGAAGAGAGCAAAGGAAATAGAGATGTTAGGAAAGAGTTTAGCCGCTCTACGGACCGGTCGAAGCCTCGCTACATCAGAATTTTCCAGTGATTTAATAACAGACGATGACGCAGTAACAGCCCAGGAAATGGCACCCACTAAGTTGAATCCAGGGTCGAATCATGGCACTCCACCAGCAAACAGATATGAAGAAGAAGAGGAACATTACGCAAACCCTCAGCATCCTGCAAAAGTAGCAATCCAGTTCATACCCATCCTACGAGGACGAGATGACATTGGAGTTGAAGGTTTTATAAAGAAAGTAAGGAAAGCAAAAGCCCGCTGCAGGGAACAAGCAGAACTATTGGATCTCATCATCGCACAACGAGTAATTGAAGATGCAGAACGCAGCATTCGACATTTGGACATCGAAAGCTACACAGACTTATATGACGCATTACGACAATTTGTCAGCATTCCGACTACAGCCGATAACGCTAGGGATAGACTACGCCAGGTCAGACAAGGGACAACGGAAAGTGTCCACAGCTACACAATAAGATATCGCAAAACCATGAACGAACTCATATACGCATTACAATACGAACACAGAGACGCTATCGAACGAAAAGTAGCAATCGACTTAGAAAACAGAAGGTCAGTAAAAACATACGTGTTAAACCTTCGCGACGACATAGAAACTAGAGTTTCTGCAACAAACCCCAAAGATCTGTTGGAAGCACAAGAAGCAGCATTCCAAGCAGAAACCACCATTAATGAAAAGAAACGCTTACGAGTATCACAAGTAAGAACCATGCCATTTAGACCTGAAAGGCCGCTTCAAGAAGAAAAAAAATTCAATCGACCAATTCAGCAAAGACCAACGGAAGCTTTCAAACAAATCGAACGAAAACCACTGGCAGACAGATCCGTGATGAAGTGTTTCAAGTGTAACAAAATTGGACACTTAGCAAATCAGTGTCAAAATTTTCACGATGGTCCAAACCAAAACTACCCACGAACGCGAGTGAACAATACAGTGATTCTAAAACAAGCCGATTCAGCGAACGACAACCCAGAGAATTTCGAGTTAACACAACAACCGGAAAATTACCAACAGTGCTCGTTAGAAGAACCGACGGAAGAGGAGAACGATTTTTAGTAGATTCAGGTTCAGGTTTAAATTTAGTAAAACGTAGGGAAGGAATAACGACAATTCCATGCGAAACAAAACATTTTAGAATGGGTAACGATAGGTATTCGACAAACGAACAGATTAACATGAAATTCTGCGACAAACCAAATACATTTTATATAGTAGAACAAAATTTCCCGCTATTAGAAGATGGTATAATAGGATTACCATTCTTAGAAAATTATCGTTATGCTTTAACTAACGACTCGCTAACCCTAGACGACAAAACCATTCATTTACAGAAAAATTCACCATTACGACCCGGAGAATCTCAAGTCAAAACCGTATATCTGAATCACAAGGCAACGCAAGTATGGTTTATCAACAATGGTGAGCAAGACCACTTCATGACTAACGACATTATAAACTCACACGAACCGGACCAACTAATTAAATTCAGAGACTACATTAGAACTTCACATATCGAAAAACAATTGAGAGAGCCAATTGAAAAGATTCTTATACATTATTCAGACGTATTCAATTTAGATAAAGAACACCTGCCCTGCACTAGTCTAACACAACACACCATCACTCTAAAAGAAGATAAAATCATCAATACCAAATCATACAGACCTCCCGAATGTCATAAGCATGAAATTAACAGACAAATGCAAGAAATGATAAACAAAAAAATTATAGAACCGTCCGACTCGCCTTTTAATTCACCAGTATGGGTAGTTCCAAAGAAATCAGACGCTTCAGGAAAGCAAAAATGGAGGATAGTAATAGATTTTAGACGACTAAACGAATTGACGGATCAAGACGCATATCCACTCCCAGAGATTGACGAAATCCTCTCACAATTAGGAAATTCCAAATTCTTTTCCGCCTTAGACTTATCCTCAGGATTCCATCAAATCCCGATGAATCCAGACTCAAAGAAGTATACCGCTTTTTCCACACCTCAAGGACACTATCATTTTAACAGAATGCCATTTGGACTCAAAAATGCACCAGCAACCTTCCAACGAATGATGGACACAGCATTACGCGGACTAATTAACCAATATTGTTTCGTATATCTTGACGATATTATAATTTTCGGACAATCAATAGAGGAACATAATAAAAACTTAGCTATCGTTTTACAAAGACTTAGAGAAGTAGGATTGAAAATTCAACCAGATAAATGCGAATTCCTTAAACCAGAATTAGAATATCTTGGACATTTGATAACAAGTGAAGGAGTTAAACCTAATCAAAAGAAAGTAGAAGCAGTTAAGAACTTCAAAGTACCAAAAAACGTTACAGAAGTGAAATCATTTCTAGGACTCTCAGGTTATTACCGCAAATTTATCCGTAATTTTTCAAAGATCGCTAAACCACTTACTGAACTCACAAAGAAAGACGTTAATTTTCACTGGACAGACAATCAACAAAACAGTTTTGAGACTTTAAAACAAAAACTTTGTGAAGCACCCGTATTGAAATTCCCAGACTTTAATGACACATTTACTTTAACGACAGACGCAAGTAACGAGGGTATAGGAGCTATACTCTCACAGAACGGACATCCATGTTGTTACATATCGAGAACCTTAAATCCACCAGAAAAAAATTACTCTGCAACTGAAAAAGAATTACTAGCCATAGTATGGGCAACTAAACGTTTAAGACAGTACTTGTTAGGAAGACAATTTATTATACGAACAGATCACCAAGCCTTAACATGGTTACAAAATTGTAAAGACCCATCCTCAAGACTTATACGTTGGAGACTTAGACTAGAAGAATATGACTACAAAATAGAGTATACCAAAGGTAAAGACAACACAGCAGCTGACGCATTAAGTAGAATACACGCGATCACTAGAAACGAGCTAATTAAAGACTATACCAAAGAATTTTACGAATGGGAACAGAAAGACGAACTTCCTAAAATCCTAAAAATAACGCCAAATCATCATACATTTTACCAATTGACTAAAGAACTGTTAGGACCCTATGACGAGAATAAATGGCTACATAAACTATCACAAGTAGTTCAGAAATACGACAAAATAGGAATAATAACCGACCACTTTACTAAGACAGAACAGAACATGATTAGACGAATGTTAACCTATTACAATGACACGACACGTGAAATAATTTATGCAGACGAATCTATATGCGAATATACAGAAGAACAAATAGAACAAATATTAAATGAAAACCATGATCTGATAGGACATCCCGGTATTCAAAAAACTTACCTACGAATAAAGCAAAAATATAAAATCCCCAAGCTAATGGACAGAGTAGAAGATAAAGTAAAAGGTTGTAGATTATGTCAAACTGAAAAGATAACGCGCATAAGAAGTAAAGAAGACCCGGTAATACCCGACACACCTACGGAACCAAATGACAAAATTGCCATGGACTTATTAGGCCCTTTACCCAAAACAAGACAAGGAAACCAATACATCCTCTCCATTCATGATGAATTAACCAAGTATTTAATCCTTGTACCTCTAAAAACACAGCGCACAGAAGAAATTTGGAACGCTCTCCTAAATCATTACATCTACATATTTTCCGCACCCAAAAAGATCCTAACCGACCAAGGACAGAATTTTATTAGTACTTTGATGCAGAAATACGAAGAAGCTTTTAAAATCAAACATATTAAGACGACTAGTTTCCATCCACAAAGTAACGGTTCATTAGAAAGAACTCACGCGGTAATTAAAGACATGTTACGTACGACACAGAAAGAGAAAGACGAAGAATGGGACGAAGTCTTAAATTTTTGCTGTTTAGCTTACAATACTACGGTACATGATAGCACAGGATTTACACCTTTTGAACTAACATTTGGACACATAGCTAACCTACCATCATCAATCGCACTTAACCCACAAAGAACTTATTTTAGCGAAATCCAGTTTAGAAAACGTGAATGGGCAGCACGCTTGGATAAGGCAAAGAAAACGCTACAACAAAGTAAAGAGCGTTATAAACGTGATCAATGTAGAAGGATAATTAAAAGTCAAACTGTATTTAGAACAGGCGACAATGTACTCATACATAATGATCATAAAACAGATAAATTAGATAGTGAATGGCTAGGACCTTACACTATTGTTTCAGTTAAGACACCGTATTACGAGATTAAGATAGGTAATCAATCGAAGAAAATACACGGCAACAGATTAAAACTTTACTTTCCAGGAAGATCATCTGTATCTCCATTGCCTGGTACCTCGCGCATGGATTAGAAATAATTCCCTTAACAGAAAACACGATTTTCCACGAGAAAACCGGAACAGCGTACTTATATATTAATCAAATAGATATAACTATAGGAATAAACATTCAAGATGTAATCAACGAAGTTAATAAGTTAAGTAGAGTAGTAGAAACGATAAGAAAACATTGTGACTCCGAATGCTCAATGCAGGAAGAAATCAACTCATTAGAATCACGACTAAAGACACTTGACACGTTAAGCATTCATTTACAACACTTGATACACTCTAGACGACTGAAACGGGGACTGATAAACTTTGTCGGTGCCGCATCAAAGACACTCTTCGGAACTTTAGACGAGAACGACCTAACAATCATAAATCAGAACATAGACAAACTTTTTGACAACGAAAATAAATTTAAAACCATAGTATCGAACCAAACCGCTTTAATACGGAAAATTGTAAACTCTAACAACTTAAAACGCCTAGAAGAAATACAAACTGAAGTAAATAACATCAGTCAACATACGAACAAAATAGACACAATTATAAAATTAATCATTCAAACAGAAGGGGTTATGCACGATTTACATTTTGTACTAGACGAAATCTTAAACGCCATAGTATTAGCCAAACAAGGAATCATCAGTACACAAATCATTGACGAACAAACCTTTATAAACGCGTATAAAGCAACACTTGAGAATGAAATTTTGAACAATGCAATCACGCCTAAAATAGAAAATTTTCAATTTATTCTAGATATCTCTGATCTTAAAGCATTTACGATAAAAGATCGAATGTTTTTCAAAATTTCAATCCCAATAGTGAATGAACAAGAATGGAGCGTTGACGTATTATATCCGATTCCGAGCAAGAAAGGGAATGTATTTATGATTCCACTAATCGAACACCAAACGTATCTTTTAACTAATTCACAATTCATGAATATAGACGACAATTATGTGAACAAATATTGTAAAACCCGAGCGAACGTTATGATCTGTAAACAAACACAACCAGTTCATGATCGACATTCAAAACGTGATTGTATATCCGAACTTATAAATTTCGATAGAACCTTTAAGATTTGCCAAGTAGTCGTACTTAAGATTGACGAAATTAGCTTCATACCATTAAAAGGTCCGAATCAGTATATTGCGATACCAGAAAAATCAATAACCATAGACTCGGTATGCGAGAAAACATACGCTAGCTTAACATTAAACAAACCTGTAATATTACGATCCAAAACAAGCTGCGACTTGATTTATGGCAATGACCATATGAAGATAGGAGAAACGAGGAAAAATATAAGCTTCGAAATTCATTTTAAAGAAATTTACACTCCAAACGATAGTAACTTTGATATCATACTAACCAAGATAGAAAAAGCGCCGAAAATTCTTAACAAATTAGACGGATATCGTAGCACTTTAAATAAACTCACAGATCAAACAAATGCTTTACAATTCGAACGTCGAATAGAAAATGTAAAAGGTTGGGGAATATCTCTATTACAATTAGCCGGATACACCTCTTTGGGACTTGTAAGCTTATGGGGATTAAATAAATTAGGAATCTTAGATTGTGTCAAAAATTGTTTACCAAGCAAACTATGCTTTTACATTTTCTGTTGTAAAACCAAAACTCACAATGCGAATAATAATATTAGTAATCAGGTTCAACCGAGCACACCATCAACAAATGTATGTCCAGAACTATTATTAGCAACTGTACCGAGTCATTCCCAAAGACCGCAGATTAGCGAAGAAGTATTATTTGAACCAAGGCAAGTAAAATTCCACCGTTCCATTCTGAAGAAACAGTAATTTGGAGGACCAAATACAATCTAAGGAGGGGGGAGTGTAACCCCAAACAAATTCCATAAACCATTGATTTTTGCACACGACACCATTCAGATATCGACCCGGAGACACGGGACCACCCAGAAGCCGTAACCTTAGACAAATTCGATGACCAATCGATTTTTGCTCACGCCACCACTCGGATATCCACCCGGAGACAGGAATCGCCTAGAAGCTGATAAGAGAACAATATAAATACGGCAATCGATTGCCCAGCAGTCAATCATAAGTTACGAGTCGCTAGCTAAGAGTCTAACAATCGCAAACCATCGCTCTGTATTTTAACTTTGTCTTTCAATAAAGAATAGTAAGAGTTGGGCTACGGCTCAACTCTATATTTTTTTATACCAAGTCCCGATTTATTTCGTGACACTCTCGTAGTGAGTATATTATCCGCAACGTGTTGTTCAGCGAAATCGTTGCTAAGCGAATAGGCTATATCGTGTTCGCGACACTACCGCATCCAGCGGATTGATACCTTGATCACCTCTCGCCAATCGTTTCTCCAAACGAGTTCCCGGGCCGCAAAATTGATAGCCAGGGATATGTAATTCGATGGGAAGTGCGTTTATCGCACGGCTCAATAGACCGCAACCTTTTACTATCGTCTTCGTCGTCGTCGTCGTCGTCGTCTTTGGCATTCGGCGCGATTCTTTATCAACGGTGTCAAACCGCCGATATGCGTCCGTTGTCACGGCAAGCTATAATGATCCCAACATTGACGACACTGTTCGACTTCCGAATCGACGTTTATGCATTCCGGCAGCTTCTCCCACAAATAATGTACTTAGTTACCGAATTTCTGTAGCAAAACTTCGTCTTCGGTTGCTGGAAGCCTCGCGCCAAGCGGACAACAACACTCACGACAATGAAATTCTGTCGATTATCGAGGAACTTCGCGAAGCTGGTCTTATTATAAATTAAAACTACGCGTGAGTCAATCGATCAGTCAGCGTCGAAATGCCTATCGATAAATTTGGAACATCGCTCGGAAGAGACGGAACGATGGATAGACCATATTACCGGTGGAGCGGATTGCTTAGAAATTACGAGCGCGACAACGCGCTTTGTCTAATTGCCGCCGACTTTGATGCGAAATCGCGGAAAATACGGCGCGTTGCGCATCCAGAAGCGGACGGTGACGTCGTTAACAAACGTTACGTGGAACAAATTGTAAAAATGTTGAAAGATCGACAAGATGAATTCGATGGAAGGATGATCAAACTTCAGGAAAACGTATAATCGTTACGAATCACGTTAAATGAGATCGAGAAGATGGTTCAATGCGTTACCCGGCATAGCGACAACATCACCCTATGAAATAACACACCTCGTGAGGAAATACGAGTGCGCGCATCGAACACGCGGACGGATAAGAAAGTATGCATGCGCAATACTGTGTCATTCATGGAGAATAATGTCTCGATCAAACATGTCGAAATCCATTAAAAAGAAGAAGAACAAAAAAAGAAATATTACCTCTGAAAAACTGCAACTGGTGGAAGAATTACATGCTCCGGCAAGAAAAAATTTTCCACGTAGACGCGTGATAGTGCGCGGATACGACGATCTATGGCAGGCGGATCTGGTGGAAATGCGTCCTTACACGCGATTCAACAAGGGCTACCATTATATACTCACGGTTATCGATGTTTTGAGCAAGTACGCGTGGGCCGTACCGCCCAAGAACAATAGTGGAAGCGAGGTGGCGAAAACTATTGCGAAGATAATTTGAAACAATGGAAGATGTCCGAAAAATTTTCAAACCGACAGAGGAAAGGAATTTTACAATGCAGATGTGGGGGAGGTTATGAGGAAACACGGAATCAATCATTATTCGACGTATTCGATTATGAAGGCCTCGGTTGTGTGAACGATTTAATCGTACGTTGAAGAACGACATGTGAACGACATGAAATTGTTCACGCTCAACGGAACGTACAGATGGATCGACGCGTTATCGCATCTTGTGTCGGAGTACAACGCGCGAAAACATCGAACCATTGGGATGCGGCCGATCGATGTAACCCCAGCGATCGCCGATAAACTTTTGAATACGGTATACGGCAACGTAAAGATCACCGCTCCGGCGAGATTCAAAGTGGGCGACTCGGTACGTGTGAGCAAGTTCAAGACGATCTTCGATAAAGGTTACACACCAAATTGGTCCACCGAGATATTTAAGATCATCGAAATACGAAGAACGAATCCTGCGATTTACTTACTCGAGGATTGTCGCGGAAAACCTGTTGCCGGGGGATTTTACGAATACGAGCTGCATCGCGTAGCAAATCCCGACGTGTATCTCGTGGAGAAGGTGTTGCTCAGGAAAGGTGACCAGGTTTATGTGAAATGGCTAGGATTTGACGTCTCGCACAACTGTTGGATACATAAAAATTATGTATTGTAGACACACACACAACCTTTCGTTATTGTTAGAATACAGTATTTATTTTTATTAGAATATATATAATAAAATATTATATAGTTGTTAAAAAAAGTACATTTCGGAAAGAGGTTCGGGCGATATCGCGCATAGCGACGCCCCTGGATTCGCGACCTCTGAATTGTACATTCTTAAACGCAACGGTAATCGAGTAATGTTTAACGGCAGATTCGGTAAACATCGACGCGACCTTGGCATTTGTTGCTCGAGGAAATCGAGCCGCAAGGTAGAAAAAAGATGTTTAACGAATCCCTAACGTCCGTGGCTCGTCAAATTTGAAATTTTAACTAACGTTTTGAGAAAGGGCGTTTATATGCGAGTGAGAGAGAAAGACATACTTCGTCTGCGTGGTATTAAATACCGAGTGCACGCAAACGAAGTGGCATTCCGTTTTAAAATCTCGCCTCGAGCTGAAAAGGATATTTTAGTCTTAAACGGAAAATATCACGGAGTAGAAGTTTGTCGTGAATAAAGGTACGGGAACGTCGCGATATTCGTGGTTACGTACATCGGTCAACGTACGGGAGACTCTAGAATTGGACGTGGCTTTCTCCAATTCTAGATTCAAGCATTTTGCATCCTGTAGCTCCGTGATGTCGGTGAACAAACATGAGTTGCATCTGGTTCACCGACAAAAGTCACCTGGATTCCTCTGGACACGAGGAAAGAACAGTCGATGATCTCCGACTATCGGAGCTCGACCATGGCGGTAATAATCACCTATTCTGTTCGGTGTATCCCTGCTGTCCAATTCGTGAAGCATTAAGGGGATATACGCCTACAGAGTGGGGTACGCTCTTTCTTAAAACCTGCCTACCAACAGCAGGTGTATTCTAGTGGAGGATAATGGTCCTGCTCCCGTGCACCAAGTGAATTGGGGACGCCCGTTCACGCACAGGGGGTCTTACTGAAAGTCCTAGAATACGCTCGATCCGTGCACGATTGAGCTACGGTCGTTCCTTCTAAACTGCAATGGCTATGATGCTAATTGAGCTACGCCTGTCGCAGTGTAGGTCCGGCGGTGCATGCACCAATAATGCAGAAACCTGCGAGGAGGCCCCAGCCGCTCTGCGAAAGAAATACTGGAGGCGCTCTGCAGTTTCTGCAGGTCCATGCGGCCAGCCATAATGGACTACGCATTACGTGTGTCCTTACAACGCACACGTAAGGGGAACGAGCGGAAGAAGGCGTTGTGTGTATTACGATGGAATCGTCTATGTAGTAGACAAGTCGAATACACACATGAGAGAGTAGATCCTTGGTGTTTACCAAGACGTAGTCTAAACACACCGACGCGTCTGATCTATATGTGTTGAGCATTGCGATGCTCAACACTAATCTCTTAACAGGATTAATTGCCGCCGCAAGAAATCGTCGCGACACGGATTAACGCCGTGCAATAAGCCGACGATTCGGACCTAAGAATAATAAATATTTATCTTGTAAAACTAATACAGTCCACAATGTTCACAGGTGAAGATCCTGACCTACCCGACGAGCCGGAACGTTGGGCACCAACCGGGCCAATACATCGGGAGGAAAAATCAATTTATATCGGTTCTTTCTAATTTGTATAATCCAAATAAACGGTGTTCCGGGCTGGAACACCAATGTAAATATACCTCAGCGTTGACAGTTCATAACCTTTGTCGATACCACTCTCCCTCTTCCGGCGATTCAAAGACTAGGGCATATATTTATTTTAATAATATATTCCTTAGTCGAGTTTTTTAAACAATAGTAAAACAATATAATAAAGATAGTATTAACAATATACATATTGTTCGAAATTTGACTAAGGAAATTTCTATATTTATTAAATAGTTTCCCTAATCTTCGAGTAAGCCGGGAGAGGGAGAGTGGTATCGATAAAGGCTAATAAATTGTCAACGCTGAGCTCCGTTTATATTGGTGTTCCAGCCCGGAACACCGTTTATTTGGATTATACAAATTAGAAAGAACAGATATAAATTTTTGTTTCCTCCCGATGTATTGGCCTGGCCTGGTGGGTGCCCAATGGTCCGGCTCGTCGGGTAGGTCAGGATCCTCACCTGCGAACTATTGTGGACTGTATTAGTTTTAAAATATTATATAAATATTGTTATTTTTCTAGCCCGTATCGTCGGCTTATTGCACGGCGTTCAGCCGTGTCGCGACGATTTTTTGCGACGGTAGTTAATCCCGTTAAGAGAGTAAGTGTTGAGCATCACGATGCTACAACACATATAGACCCGACGGGTCTGTGTGTTTTTGACCGCGTCGCGGTAAACACCGAGGATCTACTCTCTTATGTGTGTATGCGGCTCGCCTATGAAAATAGACGATTCCATCGCAATACACACAACGTCTTCTTCCGTTCGTTCCCCTTGCGTGTGTGTTGTAAGTACACACGCAATTCGTAGTCCCATAAAGGCCTGGTACATGGACCTGCAGAAACTGCAGAGTGCCTCCAGTGTAGCAATCACATAGCCGCTGGGGCCTCTGTGCATTGTTTCTACAGCATTGGTGCATGCACTGCCGGGCCTACACTGCGTCAGGCGTAGCCATTGCATCATAGCCCTTGCAGCTGTAAAGGAACGACCGTTGCTTCGATCCACAGATCGAGCGTATTCTGTGACTTTTTCAAGACCCCCGTGCGTGAATTCCATCTTCACATGATGCACGGGAGCAGGAGAAATCCTCCACTAGAATACACCTGCTGTTCGTGGGCAGGATTTTAAGCAAGACGTACGCCATTCTGTGGGCGTGCATCCCCTAATGCTTCACAAGGGGTAAGGACAGCAGAGATGCACGGGACAGAATAGTTGATTATTACCGCCTTTGTCGAGCTCCGAAAATCGGAGATCATCGACTGTTCTTTCCTCTTTTCCAGAGGAATTCAGGTGCTTGTGTCAGTGGCCCATAAGAACTTTATGGGTGTCCACCGATGTCACGGAGCTGCGGAACGCGAAACGCACGAATCTCATAATTAAACGCCAACCGCGTTTAATTATAAATTCTTCCGCTTTTTCGATCGATGCGCGAGATCACAATCATCGCAAACGACCCGTACTTTTCGACCGAACAAACTTCACTCCGTGACCGTTCCGTTTGATTTCGAGACTTCTTTTCGCGGCAACTCCACGCAGTATACACTTCTCGAAGATTGATTACGGAATCTCTCCGAAACTCACTAACGGAATCTCTCTTCGTCCGTGAGCGCACGGTATTTAATACCTCACGGACGAAGCTTCTTTCTCTCTCACTCTCATGCGTAATCGCCCCTTCTCAATTCGTTATTTTCAATTTGAATTAATCGGATAACAGGCGTTAGAGTCTCGACAAACATCTTTTTTGGACCTTGTGGTTCAATGCCCTCGCGCTGGCAGACAAGGCCAAGGTGATGTTTACCGAAATCCGCCGGTTGAAGTTACCCGATTATTGATATTTTTAATAACGGTAGAATTAGAGGTCGCGAATCCAGGGGCGTCGCTATGTGCGATATCGCCCGAACCTCTTTCCGAAATGCACTTTTTTAAACACATATACAACTTTAAGTTATTGGAATTTTTTTATTTGCAAGGGTACCCGATAATGTCTCCATGGTAACGTGTTGGTGGAATCGGGCACAATATATCGTTTGTCATCGAACGGACTTAGAGCAATTTTAGTCTCTCGTACGGTATACACATCGTGCAATTTGGATCTTATACAAGATTGACGTCGCGTCATTTCAGTTTCTTGATTAAGACAGCCCGTGTAATCGTCAAACGTTATCGATTTGGCCACGACGCTAGTTTTTATACCCTTCACTTTCTTCGTCTTCGTCTTACCGTTTACTCTCAACGCGTACATTTTTGCTCTAAGTCCAACGAATTTCGTCATAATCGCCCCGTTGTTTTCATCCTTCATGAGACCGGGCACTTCCTTATTCGCGAGCAGTATGCCGTATGCGTTGTCGATTGCGTAATCGTTCGTATCGAATCTGGCGATATCGCATTTCATGGTTTCGTAGACGTCCTCGCACTCGAGACGATATATCAGGCTATCCGTGTCCGTATACATAATTCAGCATTTATCCTGATACAATGGTAACATGTACACTATGGTGTTTGTTAAGTAAAAGTAGATATCGCTTCGGGTAAATCCCGGAACTTTATTGTTATACTTTTACACTAGGGTTCAGGTTATTCTACTCTCTTAACGCTCTTGCAATCGCGGCGCACACGCTACGAACAGTTCGCACCTTCCAGCGCTTTCCAGCCTCCCGTGTGTGTGCATAAAACAAATGACACTCGCCGTCACGCAGTATATAACACACTCGTAATGAAACTCATACAAACAGGTCTTTGATATGTCGAGTATACACATACCCACGTAAGTTTATTGAACTTCACCTCGAGATTACGTAATTCAACGGCGACAAGATTCTCCGAAAAGACGCTTCTACTGTGGAAATTGGGTTTCGCGATCAGTGCCTCAGCGCATTATCTT
>JAOPTO010001513.1:0-22596 GCA_033822845.1 Tetrapedia diversipes | reverse complement strand
TCGTATACAGGGTGTTCGGACGAGGTTAGGCCAAAATTGAAAGAGTAACTCCCTGAGACATTCTAAGACGAAAATCAAGAGTAACGATTTTGCGTTTGAGGCTTTGTTTATGAATTATAACTAGTTAAAAAAATCGTTTAGTCCGGACCATTTGACGCCTGAGAGCGGGCAACCGAGGCAACTCGGTAGGTAACGTCGCTGAGTCCACAGTAATGCTCAGTCGTAACTGCGTACGGAATACGACTTACCTCTGAATAGCTACAGAAATGCACGTTCACACTCAACACTCACACATGATCCCGTGACACATTTTAAATCACAATCGTAGAATGGTATCATTAAACCTAGCTACTCGACAATCCACAAGGACATATTAAAACAATCCCTGTGAGATTTTCGAGCAGAGAGGATTAATGTTTCTCCAAGGCACAAACTCGCACTAACACATAATCCATTCATGCAGACACTGTAAATATCCGTTGAAAGCTCCCACATTCATTGAAAATAACACCGGAAAAGTTTGCATATAAATCTGCAGGAAATACATACGACACTAATATCGACAAGAAATTCACGCACGTCACGATTCTCTACGAAAAACTTCGGACACTTCACGATTTTCTATTAAAACATTCACGCATATTATAATTCTCTTCGAAAAAACTAACACATGTCGCGGTTATTTATGAAAAAACTCACACAAATCACAATTATTTACGAAAAAATTCAACTACGTCACGATTCTCTATTAAAGAAATAGTGCAATGAAATTAATTCTAATTCTGATTGATTTTGATTATTCCGCTTAGCACGTGTTTTGTGTACCCGTGTTCATTGTATGCAGTTTGAATAGAAGGGTGTGGGAAAAAAGCAGCTTATCGACGAATTTGTTAAAATGAACAAAACGATAAATAGTTTTTTCAGTCAAGCGAGTTCCCGAGAAATTTGCTAGCTCTCGAGGGGCTTGGACACCATGGAAAACGGGAAGCTTGTTAACCTCGTAACAGGCTTGCCTCCGCTCGTTACTTCTTCCGGGCGAAACATTTTCGTTAATAATTTTGAAAGGGGTCCAATTACAACGCGATTGGAATGTTTTATGGACCCTTTCCTAGTTTCCCTCAAAAAATGAAAACAAACAAACTGAATTCGGTATGAAGGCAGCAACTGTTTTTTATATTATATTTACGATATTTTTTATAAGTAGTTCATCAAATAGTGTTCGGTTTATAGTTCGTCGTACTATAGTAGTGATCGAAATGAATAATACATACTAAAGGGATATTATGATCTTATCAGTGGATATTAAATGAAACGTAAGTTTACAAGCGTGACTGTTTAATTGATTCGCATGTGACTCCGACGGGGTGGGCTGATCGGATCTACAGGCAAGAGAGAAATTTCCAGCCTCCACTTCGTATTCATGATTCTGTTGAACGGAAAGAGAGATCCGGATAATCGCCGCAGTCTCTTTTCGCTTAATTGCAAAGGCGGCGAATGAAAAAAAGCGAGTACAGGCGGTGGGAGAAGGGGTTAGAGAGAGGAAAAAAAGAATTACAAGAAAACAGAGCTAGTTGCAGGAAATAACTGTAGCCGTAAAATGAAGCGTTCATGGAAATTTTCGCGCCATTACCTGATTTTATCGTCTCTTCTTAATATATCTTCTGATTTTATCGTCTATTCTTAATATATATGTAAGAGAAGTACGCTGTCTTCACTTATAGATATCGATATAGATATAGATATAGAAGGAGATATAGTTAGATGACATACGTGCCGAATAAGATTAGGTTACGGAAAGATAATTATAATTTATAATACAAAGGAGACAGAGACTTATAAACGTTGTAGGATAACAAAATAGAGAATAGACTTTAATTGTCGTTTCTCTTTTTACAGGTAAATGTATATATTGTAAATAATTTAACGATTAAGAAAATAAAATTAAACTCTTTTTACAGAGCAACACATTGTAATTTATTCTCTTATTGAAAATTCTCAACGATATTAATTACCTTATATATATATACAGTGCGTCACTTTATAATTCGTAGGATTAAAAGTAATAGAAAGTCTTTCTTTAAATCGCTCATTCGAGAATTATTGCTTTTTGTTCTACGGAAACGTTAAACCCACCCTGAATTGTGATTTGATTTAATCCTTTGATTCACGGATTTGCCAACGCGAAAAAAAAACTTGTGTTCGTGCAACGGGGACACTTCCTTTATTTCCGTTTATTCGAAAATGCGCGACTTAATTGATTATTCGATTGAACTAATCGACGGTTCAACTCATGTTTCAGATATTATGCGATAGTTCATCCGGTAAAGGCTCATTATATGTGCACGATAAGCCAGGCCCGCAAAACAGTGATCATAACTTGGGTGGCGTCGTTTCTCCTTGCTATTCCGATGATTTTCACACAGGTGAGTATAATTTTTTTGACAAATGAGAAAAAACTTAAGTACACCGTCTTAAGTTTTGTTGAAATTCCTTTCAAAAACGTATACAGCGTGGCGAGAAAAATTAATGAAACACATGGGTACTGAGCAAGGATTACTTATATCATGTAAAGTAAATGACGCGAATGCGACGATAAAATAGGTCTTATACGGCCGCGAAGAATTGTATCTTCGCTACTGAATGTATTTAGAATATATAGTTTAATGAATCGCTTTACGCGAGATCGTAAAGACTGTGTTAGAAGAAAATGTGTTCCCGTACGCGGATTCTGTAATTACGAGGCCACGTTTATGGTTTGTTTGATAAACTATCATCTTTTATGAAGAAAATACGTGACATTTGTATCTTCAATTTTTAACAGAATTTTCGACGAATCTTATATCTTCGCCTTTCTTCTTTAATTTCTATTTATACAGTTTCTTGTCAATGATTTGAGACCGAATCTCTTTAAAAATTGACGGATTCAGAATATTTAGATATTGTGAAAGCGACGTATTGGGAATGGGGTTTTATATTGCTAAATGAAATAAACTCTTATTTGTGAAATAATACTATGATAGTTTATTGATACTTTTATATAGCACGAGGAAGGGCAATTTTGACCGCACCTAGCGAGTTTTGTCACAAGACTAGCAGAACGCAGTGGTCGAAATTCTTACAACCCCATCCGGGTCCTTCAGCCCCATTGTTCTGTTTCTCGATGTTTTCGAACTTTCTAAAATGCCAGATGTGGCTTAGCTTGTTGGAAGAAGCCCTTGAGAAAGTACGTTAAGAGAAAGCTGGTTTATTGTTAATTTTTGCTTCGTAGTATTTCTGTATTCAATTTCCAACACGACGAATAATTATTAATAAAGAGAGATTACAAATTTGCTTTCAGACACACAAGAAAGTTGGAATGAGGATAATTGCCTATTGGTGCGTGCGTAACTCAGAAGCTGCTCTCTTATGGCGTGTGCACGAGGTTTATATGCTACTTCTGGTTCTGGCGTTACCCTTGACCGTGATGGCATTTTGTTATACAGCCATTTGCTACGAGATTTGGCTAGTCATGAAACGACGATACCATATGACATCCCGACGCTTGTAAGTTTTTAATATTATTTTCCTTCTACATTACCGAAACACAAACGGTTCGTTCGGTGAAAAGCAAACAAAGTCATTTTACTTGTATTTCCTTTCATTCCATATTTCGTGTAAATTGAAAATTTCATAGCATTTCACATCACGCGTGAAGTTGATTATCTCATAATCTGATTGCAATTTTTATCGTGTGTATCGATTCGTCATGAATGGTTAGAACCAGAATAGTGTCCTGAGGGGTTTTTTCGTTCGATAAATGCTGCTGAAACTTGTGCGTGCATCGATTACAGTTATCAGAGATTTTCTTCGTGATTAAAGTGTTGGATACCCAACTTACTCATCCCCGTATCATAGATAAACTCCTCACCCTTACTCATCCCCGTATCATAGACAAACTCCTTACCCTTACTCATCCCCGTATCATAGACAAACTCCTCACCCTTACTCATCCTCTTGCTCATCGTCCACGTCCCCACTCCACTATCCCAGCCACTTTCCCTGTTCGTCACATTATCCCTTATAAGAGCCGTCCTAAACAATATTGCCAGAATTTTCCGTGAATAGTTGTCCAGTACGCACGTTAAAACATAATAAAGACTTGCAAGACGTCCTCCGAAAAGTGTTGTTAAATTCTTTCCTCGTTCGGAATCCAACAGTTACCTGTAGTTACGATATTGCGCAGTAACTTGTTTTACATCCGTAACATGGACCTAGGAAACATTAATATGATATAGATGGGAAACGTCGGTTGATTTTGAGACAAATAGCAATTATCATACCGGAATTTACAAAACCACTTTTTTAGGAAGCTCTTCCCCTCCGTGCGAAGGGATCTACCCCCCTCTCCGTGATTGCGAATTCAACGACGCACAGTGGGGTATTTGCCCCGAAAAGCCGGAAAAAACTCTTTCCGTATTCATTTAATCTCTAAATTGACATAACTTCGCTAAAATTTATCCAAATTGGATAAAATAAAGACGATATTAAAGTTATAGATTTCTAGTTTTTGATGGTATAAAGAATGTATACAGAAATGGCTGTTCAATTTCTTTTTAATTCTCCTTTCTTTATCTTTTTTCTTATTTTAATTGCGAACAATATTTTTATGTTTTTCAGCTTTTTGTTAATTAATTTTAACCTTAACCCTTTTAGTGCGAGGCATTTTACGAAGTACATGCGAAGAATGCCAAGGGCCGATTTGATATGCGCGATTATATGAATAGCTTTATAAGAAACAAAATTCCGAACGTTGGAACTTCTTTCCCCTGCAACCAATAGTGAGGATAGGTCCCCGTCGAAAATATTTCGTTACGCCTACAGCAATTTTTTCAGTAAGCGGTTTGGGTATAAATTTTTGGTTTATGCGAATCGGCCGATTTATCGGCCCGTGGCAACTCTCGCATAAGGACCGCGGGCCGACAGATAGACCCGCTGGTACTAAAAGAGTTAATCCTTTGCATTCGAGGCCTTTTTCACTCGGGTGAACCAGCAACTCGAGACGATTCCTGCAATATTAGGGAAGCATTTTATAGGTACTTTAAGATTATTTGATACTGAAACAAACATATACAAATAATAAAATTTTATCAGTTTATTTATATTTACGTTGAATACAAAAAAATTTGTTAAATATTATATTCTGAACGCATCAAATCTTCCGGGCGACGTATCGTATTCCTACCGACACTTTACGTATACCTATTCCTACCGCAACATTCCCACGTAAGGCAGACTACAAATTTTTCTCAAAAAGTAAACAACGAAAAAAGAAGTGAATATTAAAAAATGTATTATTCATATATTTGAGAAAAAGTCTAAGGTTTACAGGCGATTCAATTACGTTGCATCTATGAAATTCTAATCGAAATTTTAAAAACGGTCATTTGACCGGTTGTGGTAGGAATAGTGTTAAAAATATAGTACAAACTTCAATAAAATATTTTGGATTTATAGAGAAGTTAATGTTCGGTCAAAAAGCAAGTCTTATAAAAATCTAGTTTCTCGATGAATCTCCGTGTTTTACGAACATGTAAATGAGAAAAAAAGCTGATACATCATTTCTTAGACATTTAGCTACTTTGAAAAACAAGAATTGTACGATTTCATCTAAATCGACTTTTGTCCGATTCTTCGAGGCAAATACCCTACTGTGCGACGTGACAAATGTTATGCAATAAAGTGTTTGCTATAAATAAACAGAATTGCTTAACATATTTTCTTTTTTTGTGTCTCCTATTTCTATCCGTTATTTGTGTTTTTTAACGTATAGCTAAGTATGGATTTCTGCATAATCACAGATCGAAAGATCACAGATAAGCAAATGCAGCTTTCAAACAATTTTGATGAGTGAAATGCGTTCACTGAACTGTATTTTATAAGATACTTTGTACGCCCAATTACAAAAATCTAACCTCACACACATTACAATTGCCTCATCCATATTTATAAAAATTCAAAATAACAATAAATGCATATTTTTCACTAGTGATGGATGTAACTGAATATTCTAAAGGCTTAACATATCATCTCAACAATGCAATCCCACAACGACGCGACAAACTATAACGACTCGAATTAATATTCGGTCACCTGGTCGCAACGTTGTCATTGTTTGAGTTATTACAGCTTCATGAAAACAAATCGTCCAATAATCATTTCGAGCTCGTTTTAAACATTAACCTACTTTCATATCTTTAGGTTCGATTTCCACTGATCTTTCTCCACAGTAAATTATGATTGTGTAAACGAAAAACGTTTTCTTCAAAAAGATTCTACTAATTCAAAATGCTTTCAAGAGTTCGAAAACTTGTTTACGATTCTGAAATTACAATTAGGTTAAGTATTAAAGTTCTCTCCTTAGAGCGACCTGTTTAAATTTGATATACGATTTTTTCTCACTATTTTATTATACGTTGAATGAGGAGTATTTCGTCGCAAAGAGAAAACTTTGATTTTTTATATAATTGTAATTTCTGCTTCGTAAAAAATTTGGCAAATCTTCAATTCTCAGCATTTTTTAAGAAAACGTCCTTCATTTTCGCATTCATAATTTCGGATACAGATATTCTGGAGGAAATTCAATCTGACGCTGTGAAAATAGAGCATTCAACCTTCAAAATGAGCTCTAAACGATTGTGCCAAATTTTTTTATTATATTATTATAATTCACATATTAGTAAGGTTTCCGAATATTAATTCGAGTCACTGTATATGTCAACACAACATTTCGTGAACGACTGATCTTTACTGACAGTCGAACACAACCAATGACAAAAAAATATCTATTTTCTAATTACGAACGTACGAACATTAGTTATGACATAATTGCCACATTTCATTGTGAATTGAGGACGGTTTCACGATTTTTCAAATAACTTATTTTCAAATGCGCGTACTGTTGTGTAAATGATGGATAATCTCGTTTATTTTTCTGTGAGTAAAAATATCAGCTAGCTCATTGATCGATGTGCCGTAACGGTATTTCAGGTCAGTTTATGGCATCGCAGAGGTCGATTCGTCCTAAAAATGAGAGAAAAATGAAAAGAGAAATATATTGCTTAATTTAATGTATTATAATTTAATACGTACAAATGATAAATTTTTTCGCTTTCATTTTACTAACAGCTGAAAAAATTAAAATAATAAAAAATTGCAAATCTTGTTAATGTAGGAATTATTTATTGGCCGAAGGGCTTTGTACATAAACTACTGGCAGGATAAGGTCTAAGACCGCACTATTACAACGGTGATTATTACAAGTTGATACAACGATGACGATTAATACTACGACTTCTAACGAACGAACAAGTTCTACTAATGCACTATGAACGATGAACGATTAACGATGAACGATTAACGAATTAACTCTTTGAGGCACAGGATTACAGAGAATAAATAGACCCATGTTGCACAGGAATTTTGTTGTGTTTTAAATTAAACAAACCTATGCTAACCTGTATTGACATGTTGAAACTTGCCAACACAAGCATACATATTTATAACATTTTTTTATGGTATTACCAACTGTTTTACACAAATAAAAATGCTCCACCATGCATTACCGTGCATCAAAAAGGTGGGACATTTCTAATCCCACCATGCTCCAAAGAGTTAAGACCTCTCTCGAGGCTCCCTATTTATTCGTCTCTAGCCTGATAGGTGATTCCTGCCTTTGCCAATCAGGCCCTTCAAAAAAATGCCCGCCATCGATATCCCCACTCGGTGCAACCCACGGTGACGCTTTTGCATTTGGGACATCTGCTGTTCGCATCTTCTTTGATGATCAGGTTTACGGCGGCGACCCTTTATTCTTACAAACGCAGGCGTCCTTTGAAGCGGCGCCGAAAAAAAAACGCGGTACCTAAAGAGAACGCGGCGACACCATCAACTTTGATTCGCGGACCGCCTAAAGAAAGCAATGGCAATCAGCATTTGCTATTAATCTCTGCCGCTCTTCCTTATACAAATGCCGATTTGATCCGCAAATTGCTTATAGTCTTTCGCTCACTTAATGTAAGCACAGGAGCAAAGAGGGATTGGGCCGCACCATCCCCACCCGAGCCGCACGTTCTGAACCTTAGCCACACGCACTCTGCCATAGTAGTAGGAATAATTTTCAATTGCGTCCCTATCTCAATATGTATGTAAATATAAAACTTGGAGACTATAAACTACTGAGGTTTTGTTTATGCTTATATTTAATGCATAAAATGTCCGTTTTATCTCGTTAGAGTTATTTAGTATAAAAAAGGATATTATGTAATATTAACCATTTTGCAACAAAGATGATTTTGAAATATAATCAATTTACCTTAATGGAATCAAATATTTTGTATAACATAATCCGATTTAACTCTAGTCATTTTCTACAAAAGATTGTTATGTTTCCCAAGAGAACAATGTTCCAAAGCAAATGTAAAAAAAACTAGCAAGAATTATTGTCCTCTATCAGATATAACTATTGTATAACAGCAATATGTTACATCTACGCCAATGGGGCTCTGCCTGCCGCGTGTTTCTCATTATCTCTTTCTATCGCTCTGACCTCCTTGTCACTCAGCCCAAATATGCATGTAACTGCTGCGACGAATAGCGAAGTAGAATTGAATGTTGCGTGAGAATAGGTGTATCCCTTCCACTTTTCTCGTATTCTTGTCGCGGGACTTCAAGTGAGCGGAAGACTATACATTATCCATGTTTTTCTTTTACGAAAATGAGCATGCTTCTAATTTCTTAAAAAACTGAAAACATGACTTCAAAGTATTACAGTAGTTGAAGAATCCGTTAGAAAACAGTTGAAATTCTAAGTACAACTTATAATTTGAAAACTGGTGCATAATTTTTTGAGCATTTGTAAAAATTAATTCTTGCTTGCAGCAGATAATATGGTATTCATTACTATAATTATAAAATTTTTAATCAGTTGTGAACAACTCTTGCAAGTTTCGTACATCCATTGTCCGAAAGTTATAAACAAGCTGAAGTGCCAGTGACACTTCGAACTGACTCGAACAATTTATGACAATTATAAAATGTTGCTTGTAAATTGGAATATTATATTTTAGAACTTCTAAAGAATAAATAGAGGGAGTTACATTCTCAAGTATGATACTGTACAAACTTGTACCTGAGAAATCTTGGTAGTCATAAACCGTAAAATCAGATATACCAGAACGGTCGACTGTTATTTAAGCAATCCTTTTCATTATCTTAATCATCTAATGCAAAATTTTCAGTTCTTTAAGGGGCCATTCTACTGTGACGGATTGAAAAAATCGAATTTTTTTTTGCATTTTCTTAGACTTCAACATGTTAAAAACTTGTTCCCAAAGGGATTTAACAGAATTCGAAAAATTAACGATGTTATATGCCATCACACGAAGCGCCGTTCTGCCGCGCGTAGCTATCTGAGCGGTCGGCTTATCTCAGCAAGCGCGGAATTCTGTTATAGATTTGAATCCTTACGATAATATGATAGTGAAGAAGCTTGGATGTGTTCTACACGTGAAGGAAAGGTTTGGAACTTGATTGGGAAGTGTGAAGAAAAAGAATAAAGGTATAGGAGGATTTGACCACACCAGTATCAACGATTTGACCACATATTATGGATTAGCCATTTTAATCGACCGATTCGGTTGAAAATATTAAGAACTTTGTATGGGAATCGTAATTGGCCTAATAACCAAAACTTTCGCTGATAATCGCGATAACATCCGCAAAAGGCACGTAGCGATAAAAAGTCAATAGGCGTCGAAAGAGACTCGGACAGCTCGTAGAACTGCAGCATCAACATTATAGGAATTCTAGAAAGAGAAGGAAGGTGTACTGTACGGCCCTGGGATAGCTAATTAGCTTATAAGTAAGATCAAAACTTTCTATATACACCTAAACAGTACTTGAAACTTTAAACGCGTTTTTCTCAAAATCACATTTTTGGAAATGGCTGCCACGATAGCTCCGTAACGGATTGACCGATTCACTTGTCGTTTAGTAGATGTATTCATTAGATGTGTCATTCTTGTCCCTACCAGAATTGCTTCATTTGGAATTTTTTTCGAATTTTAAGAATGTAAAACATTCCGATTTTTTTACCAAAATTAAAAAATTTTTCTTTAGGCCAGCGCCATTTTTTTTCTGTCCAGTATTTTCAAACCATTCTGGTACCGACGATAGCCACGCTCATACAGATTAAGAATCTTGTTTATTTTCTGTTTTCAAATCACTACAACAGCTGGAATCATGGCAATCATAGAAGGCTGTTTGTTTTACGACGTCATAAAAAACGTTCTGCAATTTTACACACATATCCTCTCCTGGCTCGCAAAATTTTTAAAATAAACTTAAGGTTATAATAAACAAATATCCTAAGCCGCAAAATGATATGTTGTATAGTTTACCCACAAAAAATTCCCAAAAATCGTCTTGATTTCGGGCCGTCACAGTAGAATGGTCGCTTAACTGGCATGACAACCTCTATAAAAAAATCCCTGAGACGTAAGTTATGGTGCGCGGCGATGGGGCTCCACACGTGGGGTGCGTAGTTGCGAGTCCAAGCATATAGTGATGATCATTCTGATCGCAAGCGACGTCGCCGTACCCGAGGGTTTCCCCCATATCGGTTTAGACTTACCAGATGGAAAGTTGGCAAACAACTTTCTAACGAAACACCTACCGCGGGAAACGTACGACGTAGATGTTATGTCACACTTCGGAATGAAAACACCCTGCCCTCCATTTCTGAGGAAACCCTCAAGGGGAAGCGGTTCGTTTAGGACGCCGTAAATCGACGTCCAGAGTTGTCCAGCAGGAACCACGAGGAGGTAGAGCCACCAGCTTTCGCCCAATCCCGTACAGGATGTCCCACGATAGATGAAGCCCCACCGCCGTGATACCGAAGTATCGCCTGCTACGAGGGCTGTCTAAAAAGTTTCCGACCTAACAATGAAAGATGGTATTTTTTGTTCAAATTTATTTTTATTTTTCTACATAGTCTCCTTGTAAGCCTATGCACTTCTCTTAGCGATGCTCCCATCCCTTCAATTCGTCCAAATAGTACTTGGCGTCTTTTTCTGCAAAATAATTATTTAAAATCTAATAAAATCTCTGTCCTTCGATCGCAACTTTTAACTTAAGGAATATAAAAAAGTTGCTTGGACCTAGATTTGATGAGTAAGGAGGATGATCAAGCAATTCAAACCGTAATTCGTAGATTTTCGCCATGGTAACCGCTGAGGTGTGAGACGGCGCATTGGTCCGGAGTGAGCAAACGCGGCATCCAACGTGCGGTCAGCTTTCTTATACCTAAATCTTGATTCAATATGTAACAAACACGTTCTTTGGACATATTCATAACCTATGCTATCTCTCTAACGGTCATCTAGCACCATTTGGTGAACTTGAGTGACGTTATCGTCAGTGGTTGCAGTTATGTCACATTAGACGTGTACTGTCGTTTGCATTTCTGTTTGAATGGTCTATGGTAAAAAAGGAGAATCTCAACGTTTGGTATTTCGCGGAAAACAGAACTTTGTTCTTTAGTATAGTATCACAATTGTATACTTTTTTATACACGATGAATCTCATCTAAAGCATATCAAATTCTTTAAATTAAATAGTGTAGTAACTAATTTGCATTTCGGGTGCAATGAACCTGAAGATTGTTAAAAGATTAATTCTGGATGCAACCTCTATCGTTTTTTGATAGAATTGTATATTAATTGATTCGATGAGGAATACTAGAAACTGGTGGGGATAACTTTTACACATTTAAGCAAACACTATCGTACCGTATTCAAGATAGTTTAAAAAAATTTGTTTTTTAGCCATTTAACATTCACATTTACTGCAAACTAGAAGATTCATTTCAATGTTTTGTTCAACCGACCCTAAATCTATTTAGCATTACTGTGCCCAATTGCTTCTTCGATAATCTTTCTTTCGGATGCTAATAACAGACTTTCGGTTGATCTTGACCGCGTACCCTTTTCGATTCCGCATCCGGGGCTGGAGCAACGCAAAAAGGTGGCTGCTTGCAACAATCGATATTAACATCAACAGAAATCGAACGTTGATGATTATCGACATCTGGCCCTAAAAATAGACCTCTGCGATGAACTACGAGAATGAAGAGTTGTACAACCGACAGGGGTGGGGTATGCTTGGGCGCCCGCGCGAGACCCTGAACGCATGATCGTATCCACTAGGGCGACTGGAGATTGGCATTACGATGCCATCTTCATTACTGCAGATGTGGTGGAGGCTATGTTGCGCACAGGGGGAGATCTGAGAGTTGGTGGAAGGGGGGGGGCACTGTGTGGAACCTTTCTCACAGCTCATTTGGTGTAATCCCTATCGCTGATAATGGTCAACCCGACTATATTGGCAGAGATGCGTGGATACTCTCACAATTAACGTATCCCTTGGCCCACGTACTAGACACTTATGATATCGCCACCGTCGGGAGATTGGACAATAATGGAGAGCCGCTGATGTCGCGGGAAATGATTGTGCGTACAGCCGGGCTGGTGGACATCCCCGACGAGGCTAGGCGCCTAATATTTGGTTTCCCCTTCAGGACGACTGCGTCAGTACAATTAGGGGGAGCCATTTACGGGGTCCAGAGCTTACCGCACCAGAATCACCTTGATCCGATGAGGTACCACAAAACCTTCAAGAGAACATTGTTATTACTTGTTATAAAGACCTCCATTTTTATTTATTTTAAATTAATTGATTTGAGTTTATTACTGTTAATTTAATGCCTTGGCAAAGACATTAAAATTAATTGTAGCTAAAAGTAATTATTAGTAGGTGCATTAACTTTTCTATATAATATTATTTAATACCTTGCCTGGCCATCTGCACATCTTTGAACAGTAATCTGAACTGGAAGCGATTTGTATCGACCCCGTTATTCAAGCTCGATCCCTTGCATTGGCTTCTCGCGGATCTTCCTTGTTGCGAGGCTTCCGTGGCGGCTTGCCGTAGTTGTCGCTATCTTCGACCGCCATTCAACGCTCACCTCAGAACTGGCACGGACTAGGGGCATTCGACTGTCTAATTAAAACATTGTGATGGCCCTTACAGGTATTGAAGCAATGTGATTTCTGCCCAGTGCTCCGAACGTCAACGTGAAGGAATTCAAAAAAGCGCGGGTAAACGGCGGGAGTAACTATGACTCTCGTACTAAGCTTCGAGAGCTCTACGTTGCCTTCCTAGATGTCGCGAAGGCATTCGACAATGTAAGTCACCTGTCCATTGCGAGGATTCTTGGTGATTTAGGGGTGCCAAACGAGTTTATAGGCTACATCATCCGCCTATATCAAAACACCAGTACGATGTTTGAAGTACGCGGAGGGAGATCCGACCTCTATTCGATTGGCAGAGACGTCAGACAGGATGACCTGCTATCTCCGATATTGTTCTGCCTTGTGGTAGACGATATCCTGAGAGCGGTCCCCAGCGACATACTGTTCCAACTAGGGGTGCAGAGAGGGTCGTCTAAATGCGCTCGCGTATGCAGACGATATCCTCCTATTCGCCTCTTCCGAGTGGGGTATGCAAACAGCACTGCGTATGGTTGAGGAACGAACTGGGGTACATGGGCTAAACTTCAACGCCCAAAAGTACTCGGTGTTATCCATGGTACCGGCCAGAAAAGTCAAGAAGATCAAGGTTATCACCTCCTCCACATTCCACCTGGGGGATGGGACCTCCGTTTCGTAAGTATCCACAATCGCGGAGTGGAGGTACCTCGGTATCGATTTTTCCGCGTCCGGACCAAAGAGGGTAAAGGTTGATCTAACCCTCTACCTAGACCGGATAACCCGGGCTCCGCTGAAGCCGCAACAGCGGTTAAAGCTGTTGCGGAGCTTCTTAGTACCCCGCATATACCATACGTTAGTGCTAGGACGCGCCACACTTGGAAAGTTAAGAGCTCTGGATCTTGTAACGCACGCCGCGGTAAGGAAATGGTTGAGGTTGCCGAAAGATGTACCGACCTGTTTTATACTCGCATCTGTTAGCAGCGACGGTCTCGGTAATCCGTCACTGGTCACCACGGTCCCAGGTCTCATGCGCCAACGTCTGCTGAGCCTGGGCCGGTCTCAATCGCTTTGCATTAGGGCGGTTGCAGAAAGCGAATGGGTCACTTCGAGGCTCCAATGAGCCACCCGGGATGGAAACCTATTGTCCTCGAAGTACGTTCACGAAAAATGGTGGTCTCATCAACTGCATACCAGTGTCGATGAGTTTGAGTGGAGGGAATGCACGGGATCGTCTCTGTCGTCTCGATGGGTTGACACGGGCTCCCTCTCCAGCCCCGTTCGTGATTTTGTCCAGTTTGTCCATGTCCGCATAAACGCGCTCCCGACACTTATGGGAGTGTCGCGAGGAGTGCGGCGGCATGGGCAGCTCAGCCAATACCGTGCCGGCTGTCAGTCCACCAAGACGGCCGCACACGTCATTCACAGGTGCTTCCGCACCCATGGTGGCCGAGTCCTGAGGCACAATGCCGTGTGTAGAACATTGGCCTCAGGACTCAGTAAAATCAGCTGGACGACTTACGAGGAACCTGGGTTCCCTACGACCGAGGGTGTACGCAAACCGGACCTGCTATGCGTGCAGAGAGAGGGTGTCAGCGTCATCGATGTGCAGATTGCCACCGGGTTCCACCTATGAACGACTCCCACGAGCGGAAGGTGGTTTATTACGGCAGAAATCCTTCCCTCGTGGAGGCTACATCCACCCGGTACGGTGTCAGGAAGGAGAACATACAATTCTCCTTGTGTACCCTGTCCTGGCGTGGAATTTGGTCGTCACGCTCCGCTGATTTTCTTTGAAGCATGGGTTTGACGGCGGGGTTGCTACGCGGCATAACGACACGCGTCCTTCAGGGTAGCCACACGAACTGGACAAGGTGGAACCGTATTACATCCTTCGATCCAGCTTCGTCGTGGGAGCGTCGCGGGGTGGGTTGAGACTTGGCACGCTCACCCACCGAGGTTAGCCGTACCCCCATTTCCTCCTTATTATTCCCTCCTGTTTACGGCCAACGGATTAAAAAAAAAAAAAAAAAAAATAGTGATCTCCTATCACCGATAATATTCAACATGATGATACACCAAATGCTAAGGAAGCCCTCACCCGACATCGGATGCAGAGTAGGGAGAGAATGCGTAAACGCCGCAGCATTCGCCGATGACCTGTTCCTCTTCGCAGCAACTCCTACAGGACTCTAGAAACAGATAGATACCGCCACGCAGTATCTGAAGGAGTGCGGGATGACCAATCAACCCCGACAGAAGCCTCACCATCAGCATTAGGGCCAACAGGCACCTAAAGAAGACAGCGGTTGACCTGGAAACTAAGTTTCTCGTAGAGAACAGAACCCTGAGGACCCTGAGGCGCGGCGAAGAAATTAGCTATCTTGGCGTCAAGTTTAACACGCAAGGAAGAGCAAAACACAAGTCGCAAGATGTCATCTGCCCACGGCTAGACGAACTAATGAAAGCGCCACTCAAACCACAACAGCGCCTATTCGCTCTCCGATACGTTCTAATCCCAAGGGTCGACTACCACCATGCCCTAGGAGATGTTACGATCGGGGCTCTAAACAAAATGGACGTCCAAATCAGGCAGGCTGTACGACGATGGCTTAGTCTCCCACATGACGTAACTACAGGGTACTTCCGCGCCGCGATACAAGACGGTGGACTTGGAATTCCCTCTCTACGATTGACAACTCCCCTCCTGAGGATGGGAAGACTGTAGTCGCTGCGTGAATCGCACGAACAGCTCAGCAATCCGCAGATGGACCTATACTTGGATGAGGAAATCACCAAGTGCAGAAGGCGCCTCACGGATGTGACAACGAAGACGTAACCAAGTGATATAGACGAGCGATGGGCTAAGCTACTACACATGACCGTTGATGGAAAAGGCCTCCAAACATCAAGACGCATCTCACAACAACATCAGTGGATTGGTGACGGATCCCGTCTGCTAACGGGTAGAGACGTCGTCCACTGCGTCAAAGCACGAATCGGAGCCCTTCCCACGAAGTCGAGAATGAGCAGGGGACGATATCGGAAGTGACAGTGTAGAGCGGGATGCATAGCAGCCGAGACGCTAAACTATGTAGTATAACAATGCCTCCGATGAGTGGAAGTACCTGGGTGTCCCGTTTACACCGGAAGGTCGCCTCAAAAGCTGTCCTATGGACAAGCTGAGGAAAGACATCGACACCCTTGCCGCTGCACCCTTGAAACCGCAGCAGCGGCTGTTCGTTCTACGAACAGTAGTACTTCCAGGTTTCCATCACCTTTTAGTGCTGGGGTTGACAAGCATTGGCTAGTTCAACAAAATGGATACTCTTTGTCGAACGTATGCCCGGAAATGGTTGGCGCTCCCCCACGATGTACCGAATGCGTACTTCCACATCAGGAAACCCGATGTGATCATCAAGAGGGCTAACGACGCCATAGTGGTCGACGCCGTCGTCGCTGGAGAACGAGCGGCGCTTGATCAAGTCCATCGAACGAAGATCTCAAAGTATGAATCCTTACGCGATCTCATTAAGACCAAGTACTTCGTCGAGAAGGTCATATTTACATCTTTGACCTTATCCTCTCGTGGAGTATGGAACAGAGAATCCGAGACCAGCTTTAGAGGTCTAGTTCCTGGGGACGTGATGCGCAATCCACAGTCTCACCGTCTCAAGTCATGCTTCTTACCTCCTTGAGGTCCCGCTGGGAACTCCTTATGTTGGAAACATCTGGTATAAGGTGCTGAATAGAGCATAGCGAATCAGGTGACCGGGCTGACCACCCGGTCACTGAGGCAACATCGGTTACCAATGACAATGACGAAGCTTCGGATGGGGAAACCGCTACTGGCTCCACACGTTCCCTCAGGTCAAGACGGCCTCGGACGGGAGCCAATGATGACGACCCGGCAAACTCTACAGAAATGATATTCGTTTCGATCCCTTTTCAGCCAAAAATATGCAATATATGCGCCAAGGTTGGGAAGGGTAATATATTTTTTCTGCGGCTTGTTGATGAGCTCCGTCACTATCAAGAGGCGCACCAGCTGAGCTCTCTGTTATTTCCTTGCCGCCAGTGCAAAAAGGAATTCAGTAAACGACATGCCGCAGATTGCCAGCGGCCAAAATGCCCAGGTGTTCCGCCTGCAGAGGAGGGTCTGCGGTGCGAGCATTGTGACCAGTGCTTTCTTACGAAGAGAGGCATGAGTCAATACCTGCGGCACCGACATCCAGCTACGAGTAACGAAGCGCGGCGTCTCACAGCTGAGGTCCTGATGGGCCCCCGGGCTCTTGGCGGAACTAGAAGAGCAGTTCCGGCATGAAAAGTTCATTACCAAGGCCATTTCGAGGGTTCTTACTAGTAAGACAGTTAAACAAATACGGGACAAAAGGGCCGATGTGCGCCGAAAGATCAGGAGACAACGGACTCATCTTGTGGACCAGCCTGCAGGCCCAGAGCAGGCTGAGGGGGGGAGTCGGGAGCGTGACGAATCGGACAGCGAAGAATGGGCTGACGCTTCTGACTCCACCCCTGTGTTATCTGTCAAAGAGGTCCCGACGGGTACGCTGGGTGAATTCTTGAACGACGCTAATATAAACTGTGAAGATTGCCACAGTTGGGCACAGGAGGTCGTCAATAATGCACTAAGTGACACGGAGGACGACCATGCTGCGTTCAAGGAATTCACCCAAGAAGCGAATCTCTTTTGCTAAGCTCGAGATAACAGATTGGGTAGCTGAAGTTACCCAAACCCGTTTAAAAAGCCGTGCTAAAACGCTGTAGAGGCAGTAGCACCGAGACAGTTGAAAAGTGTCGTATTGTGAGATGTGTCACCTATCGGATGATGAGGCCCTATACACCTATCATCCGGAGATTTTAGTTATCGGTTAAGTTATTAATTATTTAGTGGTTAGCTTGTTGTTGGGAGATCGAGTGCAAAGTGTTAAAGCAAATCCGAGAGAAAGCACAAGTATATTGATTCCACTTGCTCTCCGTTGTTGAAGCTACCAACTGGCCTGCATGTGTAAGGGTGTCTTAGGCAAAAATTTAGGGCGGTGAGGTGCACACTGTTGGGGAGTAGCGACCCCACCTACCCGAGCTAGGAGAAAAGGTGAGCTGTCAGCCACCATATAGGAGTGAAAGACAAACTGGCGGTATGGGTGGGTATGCAGTGCCCTGATCTCCCGAAGGCCATATAGTACTCTCCGGTACTAACGATTGTATTGTTGGAAAGCGTCGTGTTGTGAAAGCAATACGCCGCCGGAAAGCAATACGCCGAAGGTACTTAGAAGAAATATAAGAGGAAGGTGCTGATGTGCTGTTGTCGGAAGGCGTCGTGTTGCCTCAATGCCACGTCCACATTGAAAAGAATAGAAACAATTTATTGATATTATTTATTGATTTTATCTATTGACTTGTCACACATTTTTAAAGCGATGACAACCATTGGGCTATCGCATGCGTTTTATCAACGTGACCAGACATTATGTCGGTGCATGAGATTTTATTTATTAACTAACCATTAAGACTCAGCCGTAAGGTTAAGATGAGATCTTAAATTTTGACGGCCTGATGGAAATAAGTTTTACAAGTGACCAAGCGGGAATCCGCTAGCGATTACTAACGAATTGAGAAGACGAAGCAGTTCTCAGCTGAAATAAATTATAAGCCCATACATTTTACACCGGGTGGTGCGAGTCCTACTGTACTTTTGTATGGTATGGCGCGGCGCGGATCCTTCGTATGTAGAATCCGGGCGATGCCTCCGCGTGGCTTTCCCTGGACACACACTTCGGTGTATGACCAAGTTCGCCTTCCGAAAGGAACTCCGTTCCTAATTTTTCCAAGTCTGTAGACAGATCCCATGGCAGTGAAGCAGAAAAGTAGCCTACGTATAATTTAATCTTTATTTATTATTTATTGTTATTTAGTTAGTAAAACACTACGAGGGGTATATCCTCAAAAGTCTACCGTTCTTCTTCGAAGGATGGTACATGGTGTAGCATTGGGTCTCAAATTTGCCGTTTACGGTGACATGTGCCAACTGCTCCTCCACGTGGTGTGACCTGGGCACCTTTATGGTGGCTGACGGGGCTCTGGTTTAGCGGTTGGGGAAATCCCCTGCTCGGATTCGTAGAGTTGCCACCCCGGCGGGGGCCTCGGCCCGTCGGTCCTGCAGTTCCAGCGTTCGCCATAAGCGACACTCCCCCATGACGCTATCCCTCCCACAGCTGGTGTGACTCCTCCTGAAGCCATACAGTCTTTCCCATGCCTTGATTGTCATCGAGCGTTTAAGAGCAAAATCGGACTTGGTGTGCATAGAAGAGCGGCACATCTGGCAATTGTGAACGAGGAGATAGACGTGCCTGGAGTCAAGCGTAGATGAAGCGCCGACGAGCTGCGCTTGATGGTGAGATAAGAGGCACTGGCGATTTAACGCGGGGTTCGGTTCATGAAGCAATATCTACTTTCCATAGTGCCCGACCGCACTCTTAAAGCTATCAACGGTGCGCGCCGTGGCAAAGGATACCGAGCCCTCGTAGCGGCCGCTATGGAAGACCTCTTGGTGGCTTCCAACAGTGGTAGCGGAGAATCGTTCCTCTCCGCGGAAGCCATCTTAACTCCATTCTCTCCCATCAGTTCATCTACGCCTCTGACAGACAACCGAATCGAGTTAGCGGAAACATGCGTTTCCCCTCCAACGTCCACTTCACTTATGGGCCTTGAAGATATTTCGGATGCCATCCGGGGTCTTATTCCGGTGGTCCGAAATCTTTGCGGCGGGGAGTTTACCACCCTCTCCCAGCTGGCCTAGGAGTGTCTTACTGGGGTTAACGTATGTGACCGTTTGTCAGCATGGTTCGACTCCGTCTTTCCTCCTCAGCCCAAGACTTCACGTCCACCTCGACCGCGAAGCCGCCGAACCGTCCCAACCGGAAGAAAGGCACACCGTGGGCTGGAATATGCCCGGCTATTCCAGTCGAGCATGTCCTGGGTAGCTCGCTGGGCACATCACCGATGCCCAAGCCTGAGTTAGCGCACCTATAGCTTCCAATATCTTGCGAAGAAGTGGCGTCTACCAACTTGGCGCTTTCTTCCGCCCCGGGACCGGACGGTGTTTGCGTTCGGCAATGGAGGGCTCTACTTAAGGGCCTTCTTCTTTAATATCGTGCTTGATGTTGGTGGCTTTCCACCGACGTTATTAATAAGTCAGACGGTATTTGTTCCGAAGAAGTCGGTATCCGATCTCCCTTCGGACTTTCGTCCGATCTTTTTTACGTCGGTGACCCTGCGGCAGATCCATAAGATCCTAGCGTCAAGGATTCGCACATCTAGGTTAATAGACCAGAGGCAGTGATGCATGGGTGACGGCTGCGGTGAAAATGCAGCCGCTCTTGCTATTATCATCTAGGAGTCTCGCTACAAATTGTGAGAGCTCCACGTTCCCTCCTTAGATGTCGCGAAAGCCTTCGACTCTGTCAGTCACCATGCTATCGCGAAGATCTTGGGTGATATGGGGGTGCCAAACCCGTTCATAATGTACATCGACCGCCTGTACCAAAAAAAACAGCACGATGTTTGAAGTACGCGGAAGGATATCCGAGTTCTATAAAATAGCCAGAGGCGTCAGGCAAAGTGATCCGTTCTCACCGATATTATTCTGCTTTATTGTAGATGACATCCTGAGAACAGTTCTTTCCGACGTCGCATTTCAGCTAGGGGGATGTCGTCTTAATGCCCTTGCGTATGCCCACAAATGATACATCCTCCTTTTCACCTCTTCCAAGTGGGCGATGCAAACAGCACTATGTGTGACAAAAGACAGGGCAGGGGTACACGGGCTTAAGTTAAATGCCCAGAAATGGTCCGGGTTATCCATGGTACCGGCCGGAGAAGTCAAAAAGGTAAAGGTCATAACCTCCTCCTAAATTCCACCTGGGGGACTGGTCCTCCATTCCGCAAATATCTACCATCGCGGAATGGAGGTACCTCGGCACAGACTTTTCCGCCTCCGGACTTAAGAGAGTAAAGGTTGATTTAGCCCTTTACCTCGACCAAATAACACGTCACTGGCCACCACGGTCCCAGGTCTCATGCGCCAACGTCTGCTTAGCCTGGGCCGCTCAAGCGTGTGGGTTACTGCGAGACACCAATAGGATACCCGGGCTCTCACCCAGGAAGGAAACCTATTGTCCTCAAAGTTTCTACCCGAAAAATGGTGGTCCCATCAACTGCATTCCAGTGTCGATGGGTTTGAGTTCAGGGAATGCACGGGATCGTCACTGTCGTCTCAATGAGTTGACGCTGGCTACCTTTCCATCCCTGGTCATGATTTCGTCCAGCATGTCCATGTCCGCATAAACACCCTCCCGATACTTATGCGAGTATGGTTATGAACAGGCCACCCAATGCTTTGCCGGCTGTCAGCCCAGCGGGACGGCCGCGCACGTTATTCAGCGGTGCTTCCGCACCCATGGTGACCGAGTCTTGAGGCACAATACCATGTGCAGAACGTTGATCTCCGGGCTCAGTAAGATCGGCTGGACGACGTACGAGGGATCTAGGGAGATTGTACGCAAACCGGATTTGGTATGCGTGCAGCGAGAGGGTGTCAGCGTCAGCAGATCGTCAGCGGAGTTCCATCTCTGAACAACTCTCACGAGCAAAAGGTGGCATATTATAACAGAAATTCTTCCTTCATGGAGGCTATTTCCACCCGGTACGGTGTCAACAAGCAGAATATACAATTTTCCTCCCGCACCCTATCGTGGCGTGGAAATATCGCCCTGCTTACTTTCTGCAGAGCATGGGTTTGACGGCGGGGTTGTTACGCGGTATAACGACACGCGTCCTTCAGGACAGCCACACTAACAGAACAAGATGGAACCGAATAACATCCTACGGTTCACCTTTGTCATGGGAACGTCATGGGGAGGGTTGAAATTGGGCCCGCTTACACACCGGAGTTAGCCGTACCCCCATCCCTCCCTTATTGTAAATAATTCCTTTACGACCAACACAGAAAGAAATAGAAAAAAGAATACTCTCATTCCTGCAGCCGGAGTGGACGATATTAAGAAAATCCATCTCCGTAAAAACTGAGCGGCACTTATATTAAGCAAAATATGTGACGTTCTGATATTGAACCGAACCTACCCGGAGCAGTGGAGAGTAAACCGAACCACGCTGATAGCCAAACCGGGGAAACCCGTGGCAGAAGTCGAGAATTGGAAACTGTTTAAAAAGGTGCATTTCGAAAGAAGGTTCGGGCGATATCATGCATAGCGACGCTCCTGGATTCGCGACCACTGATTTGTTCATTATTAAATGCAACGATAATCCGGTAACGTTTAACGGCGGATTCTGTAAACATCGTCTTGGCCTTGGCTATTGTCGCTCAAGGACATCGAGTCGCAAGGGCAAAAAAGATGTTTAACGAGTCTCTAACGCCCGCGGCTCGTTAAATTCGAAATTGCGACTAACGTTTCGGGAAAAGGGCATTCTAACATGC
>JAOPTO010001512.1:43650-57120 GCA_033822845.1 Tetrapedia diversipes | reverse complement strand
TACTAGTTTAAAACGGAGGATATTACATACAAAATAAGAATGAAGAATGACAGTATTTACACTATAAAATAAAATAAAATAAAACAAAATGCATACTACAATAATGTAGTAAATTAGATATATTTAGATAACAGTTTATAAAAAAAATTGACCGATCTAGCGAAGAAATCGGATTCAATTTTGAATCTTTTCAGACCTCAACTTAATTATAATACACTATACTATGATACACTATTAAATTACACTAATCCTGCTGCGAGCTCAAGGGTGATTTTTACCTCAACAAACCTATTTTTTATCTGTCAAAAATTTCCCACAGTTTTTAAGAAAAAAATAAAGAAACTATCGTTAGTGTACACAATTCTTCTTGTAGCTTTGAAATTCTTCCCAACGACACACGAAAACAGTCGACCCAACCAAACACTGAAGATTGCCATTGAAAATTAATTGATAACCGAATTTAGGAAACGTCGAAAAAGACATTTATTTACGGAAAATAACGGAACAACGAGTTTACGGTTTATTTTGGACGGAAAAGTGACTCGATCGTTCGATCAGTTTCGTTAGTCACCGTGAACGGTCGCTTCGATACGTCGAACTCGCCCCCTCCCCCCTCCCCAACCCCCAACCCTCGCGGGTTCGAGAAGGTCGCATCGAAATTTGATTAAGCCGCTCGTAAATCGTGATCGACGGACGGTTATTCTCGTGAAGGTCGATCCCGTGGAAAATTTCGTTTCCGGTGGCCTGCATGAAACTTCTATCGATGCAATTCGGCCTGCAGGATCTCGGAAGTTTCACCGATTACATCCCAGATTGAAATTCTATTTGGTGGACCGGGCCGGTGTACGACCAGGTTTCCGCTGTGCAAACACACCAAAGTGCAGAAAGAACAGAGAAAGGAAATCGGTGCTCCGCCCCTTCACCCCTCCTACCCTCGTTCCGACGCCCTCTTTCTCTCTTTTATCTCTATCTTCCTCATTCTCTTTTTCTCTCCCTATCTCTCTATTATCTTTCTCTTTAATTTTTTCTCTGTTTCTCTCCCTATCTCTCTATTATCTCTCTCTTTCTCTCCTTATTTCTCTAATATATATCTCTCTCTTTCTCTTCCTATCTCTCTATTATCCCTCTCTTTAATTCTCTCTCTGTTTCTCTCCCTATCTCTCTATTATCTCTCTCTTTCTCTCCTTATTTCTCTAATATATATATATATCTTTCTTTTACTATCTCTCTATTAACCCTCTCTTTAATTCTCTCTCTGTTTCTCTCCCTATCTCTCTATTATCTCTCTCTTCCTCTCCTTATTTCTCTAATATTTCTCTTTCTCCCCTTATTTCTCTTATATCTCTCTTTCTCTCCTTATTTCTCTAATATCTCTCTCTCTCTTTCTCTTCCTATCTCTCTATTATCCCTCTCTTTAATTCTCTCTTTGTTTCTCTCCCTATCTCTCTATTATCTCTCTCTTTCTCTCCTTATTTCTCTAATATATATATATATATATATATATATCTTTCTTTTACTATCTCTCTATTAACCCTCTCTTTAATTCTCTCTCTGTTTCTCTCCCTATCTCTCTATTATCTCTCTCTTCCTCTCCTTATTTCTCTAATATTTCTCTTTCTCCCCTTATTTCTCTTATATCTCTCTTTCTCTCCTTATTTCTCTAATATCTCTCTCTCTCTTTCTCTTCCTATCTCTCTATTATTCCTCTCTTTAATTCTCTCCCTCTTCCTCTCCTTATCTCTCTCTTCAATTTTCTCTTTCTCTTTCACTCTCTATCTCTTTATTATTTCTCTCTTATTCCCCACCCCCTCTCATCAGTCTCTCTCTTTCTCTCTTTTACACTTCTTTTTCCCTCTCTCTCAGCCTTTTTTATCTTTCCCTCTCTTTCTCTCTTTTACACTTCTTTTTCTCTCTCTCAACCTTCTCTTTTTTATCTCTCCCGCTCTTTCTCACCCCTCCGCCCCACTCTCTGTCTCATTCTACGTCGAGTTGTCCACGGTTTCCTGTCAAGCCCCGAAACAAAGAGAGAGAGAGCCGCTCTCCGCGGGAAATAAAAGTTGCCCGGAAAGAGTTTTATCGTGTGTTTGCCTGATCGTAATTGCTGTATCAAGCGGAGCACGGTCGAAAAACCGTGGGTGCCCCGGTAACGAGTTTACCTCGAGGCAGCGCAAGAATAACACACGTTTTTTAACCCGGTCGACACATTTTTTTCGGCGCGCGAGAATCGTTCGCTGTTTTCCCTTCGGAAATAGCGCTAACTCTCTCGTATGTGTGTGTGTATGTGTGTGCGCGTGCGCGCGTGCCCCCGTATACGAGATAAACAAACGGCGTTGCACAGTGGAATTGCGCGCGATTTGAAGGATCAATTTTTAGTGTTTTCCCTCTTTTTTTCTTTTTTTGTTCCTGCCTACTCGTTTTCGTTTCCTTTTTTTTTTTTCGGTGGACTTTTTTGGGCTCGTTTGTTTTTCGAAACGGTGCACGTGCGATGGAATACACGCTGTCATGGTACGTATCTTGGTGTATACTTTGTGCATTAAATTTTGGTGCGATCGAAGAATATGTGAAAGGGTAATTAACCCTTTGAACTCGAAAGGTGACAGTAGGTAGTCAAACGATACCGATTCTATAAATTTCTAAATGCAAAAGGTTAAACAGTGTATATGTCTATAGATTTCGGTATTACTTGTCTGGATTACATAAAATTAAATGCTAGTTAATTCTAGTAGTACTTAAATTCGGTGCTTTGCGTATAGAAATGTTTGAAAACAGTGGTTATTTAGAGTCTGAAAGTTGTGTTTTCAGTGTAAAGGGTTAAATAATTAGGTTATTACCGTTGTCTAAGTGAAATTACGGAAAACATGTAATAATATAGTAAATATATGAAATTTTAGAAATGTGAGATACGGAATGTAGAAGATATATAAAAATGTAAGATGGAAAAGATATGGTTTAATGAAATTTTAACTCTCATCGTAAAACAACACCATTGCTATTCAAATATTGTTATAAACATCCTTGGAGGAAAACTATAATGTTGACTAAGAATATAAAATCTCCAAAAAAAACTTAATAATAATGACAAAACTTATACTGGGTACAAAACTTAGTCGGAAACATGGAAATAATAACCAACCTAGTCTATTGTTTTCCAACATTGTATTCATAAAAAAAGGAGCAAATTGGAACAATTAACAAACGATCAGTAATTAAGTCTCGTAACATGAAACAACATTTGTATTTATAAGTATACCTCACCCTTAAATCGAAAATATTATAATAAAACTTGAAGACATTAATATCACACACAATATCGATAAAACAGGCGTAACTCTTCTTTACCTTTCAACTATGAAGCTAAAAGGATACACTTTTTGGTAGAAAAGCGAAGAAAAATTTCTGCAACTTTCTCACAGCGACAATTCGATAAACACGTGTATCGAGTAACGTTACTTTTGTAGCAAGAGTGCAATATTACGACGAACTTGATCCCATCCCCGACCAACGAGAAATACTGCTTCCTGTATTGTAAGCATCCTCAAGATACGAGACTAACGGTGCCCCGTACGGTCCGCTGTACCAATCGATTTTCCATTTTCGACGTACAAGAATTCTAATCTAGCGCGGAGGGCTCGTAATGATGAGCGGCGTCGATACGCGGAAGGGGATGGATGATGGCTCGTAAAAGAGAAACGCGCGTAGAGATCGATAAGTATGGAGGGAACATCCTCTTCGGGACATGGGGTATGCCTATTTATTTGCGCGGGAACATTTTTACGGGCGAAACCTGGAGGGCGATCGAAGAATCTTTCAAAAATTTAATAACACCTTTCGAAAAAACAGAATTTTTTATCTATAGTAACGGACAAATGTTTAAGACGATAGGACAATGCAAAACACAGTTTTATGGTTTACAAATATTGTTCTATACTTATTTTTATTGTAATTTAGTAAATATAATGTTGATTACTATACGATACGAATTTTATTTATCGTGCTTATTAATTAATTAATTTGTTTTCTTTGACACTTTTGTCTTAAACTTTTGTCTGCTACTGTACATTATAATATTTCCATAATTACACGTTCAAATTCACAATAATATTGTGTTTCAACAAATTGTTAGGTCGAAAATGATCCACAGACCACATAATGAGGTTACAGAGCTAGGTTATAATATTTTCATAATTACACGTTTAATTTCACAATAACATTATATATTTCAAGAAATTGTTAGGTCGAAAATGATCCACAGACCACATAGCAAAGTTACAGAGCTACGTTATAATATCTCCATAATTACACGTTTAAATTTACAATAATTTTATATATTTCAACAAATTGTTAGGTTGAAAATGATCTACAGACCACATAGCAAGGTTACAGAGCTACATTACAATATATCCATAATTACACGTTTAAATTCGCAATAATATTGTGTTCCAACAAATTATTAGGTCGAAAATGATCCACAGACCACATAGCAAGGTTACAGAGCGATGTTATAATGTTTCCATAACTACACGCTTAAATTCACAATAACATTATATATTTCAAGAAATTGTTAGGTCGAAAATGATCCACAGACCACATAGCAAAGTTACAGAGCTACGTTATAATATCTCCATAATTACACGTTTAAATTTACAATAATTTTATATATTTCAACAAATTGTTAGGTTGAAAATGATCTACAGACCACATAGCAAGGTTACAGAGCTACATTACAATATATCCATAATTACACGTTTAAATTCGCAATAATATTGTGTTCCAACAAATTATTAGGTCGAAAATGATCCACAGACCACATAGCAAGGTTACAGAGCGATGTTATAATGTTTCCATAACTACACGCTTAAATTCACAATAACATTATATATTTCAAGAAATTGTTAGGTCGAAAATGATCCACAGACCACATAGCAAGGTTACAGAGCTACATTACGATATTTCCATAATTACATGTTTGAATTCACAATAATATTGTGTTTTAACGAACTGTTAGGTCGACAATGATCCACAGACCACATAGCAAGGTTACAGAGCTACATTACAATATTTCCATAATTACACGTTCAAATTCGCAATAATGTTGTATTTCAAGAAATTGTTCGGTCGAAAATGATCCACAGACCACATAGTGAGGTTATACCTATCTCCCAAGTAACAGAGCGGTGGAAGGTAACGCATAAGCGGTTGCGCTCGCACGAAATCAAGTTTCTCATCGCACGTACCGTACGCCTGGCGTGTCGTACACGCGTTTTCCTAAGGCGAGGCCGTTCTCCGGGCTACGTGCAACGATGAAACGAGCGGATAGAGGGTGTGTACGCGCTGGACCGGCGGCACTTTAGACCGCGATTTATGGGGCATTAAACCAACACGCGACCAGCCAACCGCCGCTCGTTCCGAACTCTTCTAGGGCGCGCGTATAAATATGGGCCCATCCTCTTCCGGAAGATTATTCTTCGGCCGCGGAGGAACGCTATTTTCTTACACCAGGATCGATGAAATATACGTTGCATCTGAATATTTCATGGCCTCTGAATCTATTACCGTAGGTGTATCACTCTGTTGAACTACGATTTATTTCAACTTCGTTTTGAGCCATCCCGTCGTCTCACGATTGAGGAGTTTCAAGAGAAGGATGAAGATCTTTCCGCGAGAATCGTACGGATTCTAAGTCGATTCCGGTAAAACGAGTTCGCTTCGTGAGATTTAGAAAATTGGAAATTCAATTTTTTCTATTCACTCGTGTAATGTATATAGAATCGATAATTGATACGCGTGAGAAACTTGACTTGAAAAATTGGAAATTAGATTTTTAACCCTTTGCACTCGAGAGGTGACTGTTAGTCGCCTAATGTTAGTAGCTTCAAAAATTTTCAAATTCGAAATATTTGCTAAAATTCGCCTGTATTAATCGGCATTTAATTCAGTTAAGTGATATACTAAAATTTGCACATATGACTATTATTATTATATTATTATATTATTATATAACTATATAGAACCACTGAGTCTGACTAACAAACAAACTATCTAAAGTTTGAAAATTTGCGAAATCATTTAGTGACTAATAGTCATTAATTTTGTGTGGGATGTATTTATAACGTTCTAACTAAGTGAAATTAGCAATTTTACACACCGACCCACATAAGTGACACTGTGTGCCACATATTTCTCACGCTGGGCTCGGGTAAGAAAATCGGGTCGTAACATTTATGTGATGCTGGTAGCGAAAGGGTTAAATATATATCATTAATATTCTAAGCCCTTCGCTTAATTTTATTTACACCTGAGCCCTATCATCCCGCTTTACTAAATAAATAAAAGTATTGGGTTGGCAACTAAGTGATTGCAAATTTGAAATAAAAATGAAAATTCAAAATTTTTACTTGAAAATATGACTTTATTAAATTAGGTATTGTCGGTTTTTGTGCCATCTTTCAGACAGTGTCATAATTCCATGTTCATGAAACTTCTAATTTTTACCAGCAAAAAACTGAATTAAATGAGATTTTACATCATCGGTGTTATTAAAAATTCTATCATTTAAATAGTTCTGCATGAAACGATATAAATAAATAAAGTCTTTCTTTCAAGGTTTCATTTCCATATACGGCTCATAACTTCTTGTATGCTTGCGATGCGTTCCTGCCTTTCCGGAAATAATACAATAAAATTTGTCTGAAATGCGTGTTTCATTCTTCCATTTTTAAATTGAGATAAAAACGAAACTAAATATATAATTGATACAATTTTCTTACTAACTAAAGATGGGAATCCAAACAGCAAGAAAACAATATAGGTTAAGTGCTTTGAGCACGTTGACAAAACGAAAGAATGTACCAAAACCATCTAACGACAAAATCCGCAATCATTTAGTTGCCAACCTAATAGAATTTCCTATAATACACATGCACACCGATTATTTCGTCACAGAATTTGCATTAAAAAATGCCCACTCATCAGCCTGCAACTACCACGAACTTGCAGTATTGCTTACACACAGTCCGTGGAGTTGATCAGTTTGGCCACCGAACGGTGCTCAGAGTGTGCCGGAAAGTTTGTCCAGTCACGTACAGATACACAGCGCCGCAAATTGACGTATTTCCGTGTCTATAACCAGATGGATGGGCCATACAGAGGCGGTTGTACGCCGGCACACGAGGCGACACGCGCAAGTGTTACGTGTAATATTTATGTGTTCAGCTGTGTACGTGGTTACGCGCGTACGTCGCAGCCTGCGTAATTAATCCTACGTGAGACTATTCGCCCTGGCTCTACTAATTATCCACTTCTCGCGTGCAAAGCGTGGACGCGCGCGAATGGTCGCGTACACGCGTCGATGTCAGGAATTTCTCGACGAGCACTGGTCCTACGGATTATTTGAAAATTTACTTACTTACTTAAATGCATGATTTAACCATTTTATTTAAAAAAATATGTTCATGTCAGCAAGTTCGTAAATAAACAGGGGAAAATAATGGAAAAAGTTATTTATTTGTTTTTACATGTACAAAAGAAGAAGAAGGATTTATACCCTGTAGGGCACACACCTGCGAATGGTCGCGTACACACGTCGATGTCAGGAATTTCTCGACGAGCACTGGTCCTACGGGTTATTTGAAAATTTACTTACTTACTTAAATGCATGATTTAACCATTTTATTTAAAAAAATATGTTCATGTCAGCAAGTTCGTAAATAAACAGGGGAAAATAATGGAAAAAGTTATTTATTTGTTATACATGTACAAAAGAAGATAAAGAGTTTATACCCTGCAGAGCGCATACCTGCGAAAAGCCTTTATATAAAAATTAAATTATATTTTATTCTATGTATAAATATGCTAAGAAACAATTTCAAAATAATTAGCAAACATTTTTGAAATATTTGTACCTTTTCTATGACTTCAAGTTGGATGTAACCTAAAATGAGGCAAATAGACAAGGTAGTCAAGTAAAATGATGTAAAAGCTCAATATTAACAGAACAATGATGCCGCAGTATTGAACGTACGATGGGTAATTACAGTTGTTCCGCAAGTGCACGCTTTTGGTAGCGAAAGGGTTAGAGAAACAGTAGAAAGATAGTTGGTAGACTGTAGGCTTTTACGCATTTATGGAGAAGATTGCGAGAACTCGCATAATATGTAAAACTATACGAAGTGTCTAGGGTAAATTGTATGTTAGCTACAATATTTGGCGGATGAAAAGATTCTCTGTTTATATTCTATTTTTTTACTTGACCTGATGAAAATTTGATTGTGGGTTGAACTCCAGAGTTTGATAATAGGAAGGAGAGACACTGTGGAACATGAGGAGAGTTTAGAAGTAACCATAAAGAAATTAGGGTTCAAGAATTATTTCATAATTTTGTGATTAGTAGAGGTTTCAAAGACATCACTATTTTCATTGTAAAATAGTGACATACCACCTTCTTACTTTTAACAGAGTAACAGTACTGTAAATTTCGCTATCAACCATATCAATAATAATAATCTTAAGAACCTTTTTTCTACAATATAATATATTCGTCTGAGAGACGAATGTTTATAAATACTGTATCTCCCATGCATGTTAACCGTTTGAGTCCCAAGTAGCGCGATCGAGCTGTTGAGATTTTATGTCGAGAAAATCCAGCACGTTTCGAACGTTGTGGACAACTTACGGTGCGTTACCCATTGTCAAAGCGCGCTCAGATTTACTAAAGCAAGTCCATCACACAGCTCCTTTTAATGTAAATAGTACATTTTACAATAGGTAGAATAATACTATAATAATACAATAATACATTACAAAATAAAAATTTAAATACAGGCGCTATTGTGCCGCTTGGTATTTCTCCCCATAAAATAAAATAAGCGCTATCGCGCTGCTTGGGTCTTTTCGTACTCATTTAGAGAAAGCGCGGTTGCACTGTTTGGGATTCTTCGACAGTGGTTTTTCAATAGCCCCTGGGACTCAAACGGTTAATGAATCCAGAGTTAATTAAATTAACAACTCGCTAAAAGAATCGAGAAACAACGTTGCTCCATCGAAGCTGCTTCTTTTGTTCCCCAACTGCGTTCCTGGACACACTTCACCCCCTTTTGCACCCTCGTTTCCCTGACGCGTTCCACGGATACTTATCACCCGTAGCTCGTAAACCTTCGCTGGGTTAATTCCTCTGGAATATCCCTTTCCCCCCTTTTTTCCTCTCCTTCCCCCATCGAACGAGCGCGTTCGATCGGTCGCGAGTGGAGGACGAATGGAGCGAAGGTCCCTCGGTTAAATCGCCCGATCCCGTCTTTATGGCCGGTCTTAAAGCGGACGCGCGAGCTGGATTGATAGCGGCGGCGGACTGATTCGAGGCTCGACACCTTGAACGACGGGGACCACGTGTTCGAGGGCTGTTAGATAGGTTACCACATTTAGGAATCACTGTTACCCGCGCCGTAGACGTTTCTTTATCGCTTATTGATTCCAGAATGACGAACGACGTCTCCGGCCGAGAGGTTTAAGTCGACGGATCTTGTTCTCAGCCTTTCGCTTTATCGTCGCTGGATTCGGTATCTTATTCCTTGGATTGTGGATTATTAAGTTTTATTGTTCTTCTTTTTTTTTTGTCGCATCGACATCTGCATAATTAGCGACGATGTTTTGGCGCTTTTATGGGGTCGATGGAGTTGTCACGTAAAATAAAGGAAACCGTCGCTCTTGAGCGACTGATCGGATGCACGAATCGCTAGTTACTGTTTATTACTGACATTGGGCTGTCCGGAAGGTTCGTGCCGATTTTTGATAGGTGACATAAGGACAGGTCTAAATATATTAGAATGATTGAGAACAGATAATATGTTTTCTTTATTTGGGGTCACGATGATATTAGGAGGTTGTTTACCCTTTGTGGATTACTTATTTATGATTTCTTTCGCGTTCCAGATTTATTTGGATTTATTTGGATATTTATTTGGATTTAATTGGTATCAAAATATAGGTACACTGCGTTACAATCTTTTCAAGTTTAATATAATTTATCTGTCGTTTCATCTTTTACATATATTATTACGTATAAGTACTATAAGAAACGCATCAGCTTTTTCATCAATCTAGTATAAAGTTTTTAAAGATGTGAAACAAAATAAAAATTATCAGGTTTATTCCTTGTAAATATAAAAATAAGTGAATACTTAATTATACAAATTTACGTTTCTGTTTTACATAATAATAATAATAATACTTTTGGATGCTATACGTATTTCTGCGAATATTTTCAGTCTTCAATAAAAAAGGAACCATTGTTTATTGCAATTAATAAATATTCCGAATACAATATATTTACATACATATATTATAGATCAATCGTATTTACAAAAGTATCCGAACGAATGCGATCAAGTAAACGAACCGATCATCGAATCACACGGCAGACGAATCCCCCATTAACCCTTGCAGCCCTGTTTCCGCCGAATCCTTCACGCTTTCAGCGACAAACCTTCGAATCACCCGAATTCCAGCAACGACGCGTCCACCCAGCTCCCTCCATCCTTCAGCAAACAGAGACAACAGCCGTCGTCCGAGCTTCGACCCACCCTCGATCATCCCCCGAACAAACGTCCTCGACGTTGCAGTCCGCTCTATTTCAAACGAAGAACGATCGTTGCCTGAAAAAGAGGCGCACGTATCGATAACACTACACTTGTGCGCAGCGGCCGCGTCCTGTTCAGTGAACGGGATAGGGTCGCGGGGGTGGGAGGGAGGAGAGAAGCGGAAGACGCAGGTTCAGGGGATGAAGACGATGGAAGAAGCCTTGGAGAGGCAGCCACGGCGAGAAAGAGAAGATAAAAAGGGTAGACAGAGTCGACTTTGAGCTCCACTGACCCGTGTAACGTCCGGACGGCCTCCTCTATCTGTACTTTACAATCGAGGGTTTTATTGAAATCTCGCCGCTCCCTATATAAACTCTAACAGACATTTTTATCTGCCGGATAAATTTCCCTAGGCCGTCCCCCCCCCTAGCTCGAGTCTAGCCAAAAGAACGATCATCCAGGTCGAATTCTGGCTATCGTCTACCTCCTACCCTTACTATCTCTATCTTTTCTCTCTTTCTCCCTCTGTGTGTGTGAGTGTGTTTGTCACTCTATCTTTGGCTCTTTGTCTCAGTTCTGTCTCCTCTCCTTTCTCCCTTTCAGGTGCTCTATTTTTCTCTCTCTCTCTCTCTCTCTCCCTCTCCCTCACCCTTTCTCACCAATTCTATCTTACTGTCTCCTTCTTATTTACTTTCCATGTATGTGTGTATGCGCCTCTTTCTCTTTTTTTCTGCATCTTCTCTCTCCTCTCTCCCTTGCACGTGTTCTATTTCTCTCTTTCTCTCTCTCTCCCTTTCCCTCACCCCCTCTCTTTGATTCTATCTTACTGTCTCCTTCTCATTTACTTTCCATGTATGTGTGTACGTGTCTCTTTCTCTTTTTTTCTGCATCTTCTTTCTCTCTCTCTTTTTCTATCTGTATTCTGTCTTACTCTCTCTTCCTTTGTTTTCCACTCTGTACGTGTACCTGTTCCTCTCTTATCTATTCTCTTCGTCTCTCTTGCGGAGGATCCGCCGCGCCGCCGGCTAGAGGACGAATTATTGGCAAGATATGAAAGGACGGGAGTTATTGGCGATAGCGGGCGAGCATACGCTTGGAAGTCGCATTGTACCGGCGAGCAGCCGCGGGCAATTTATGCGGCTACTTACCCTGCTTGCCCGCAGCTGCTTCTTGGCGACTCTTTTCGGGTGGCCGCTGTTTGATCTCTGCTGATACGCCGTTTCTTGGCCCGCGCGATGAAACTGTGGAACGGGGCGCCGAATTGTTTTGAAAATTTGAGGAAGTGTGTGTATATGAATCTGTAGGGCTGGAAATTAACAATCGCAATGTTATCAATTACAGAACTGCACAATTATGGAATTCCAGGATTTCGAAACGTTTTAACCCTTTGCACTCGAGAGGTGACTGTTAGTCGTTTAATGATAGTAGCTTCGAAAATTTTCAAATTCGAAATATTTACTATGATTCACGTATATTAAATTTCATTTAGTTTAGTTAAGTCATATATTAAAATTTACATATATGACTATTTAGGATTACGATGTCCCATGAGAGGGAACAGTCGAGTGTAAAGGGTTAATTCAAAAATTCCAGAAGCTTAGAATTTCAGTATTTTAGAGTTTCAAAATTTTGGAATCTTAGAACCGTAAAATTGTAAAATTACAAAATTACAGATTTACACCTTCTCTTTCTCTCTCTCTCATTTTTAATTTTCCTTTTTCTAGATCACTTAACCGCTTCAAGCAATTTTCTTTCCTCTTCATCCCGAGACACTCTCTATCTCTTTCTTCTCCCATTCCTCTATCGCTGCCCTAATCACTCCGTTTCTCAACAAGTTGGTTCATTCTCGCAGCGTCTCCTCTGAACCGAGTTCTGGCGAACAAACATCGAGTCCCAACAAAATTCAACGTCGTTTTTTAACGGTTCGACTTCTGGTGAACGTAACGAGGAACCGAGTCCATGCACGGATGCACGATCCCACAGGTCGATGTAGGGGCAGAAGGGTTGCTCCAGTTTCGCAGGATGCATTTCTAAGGGTGCGCGCGGGTTCGATGCTTGCGGCTTATTAATAGCGACGCGCTTCGATGCACTTTCCGGAGTCCATACATCTTGGGATACGTGTTCGACGGATGGACGCATGAATGAACGGACGGGCGCGTTACAAAGATCGAGTCGTGTGGCTATCCGATAAGCTACACAGGTATCACGTAACGTTAAATGATGAGGAATGTATTCGTCCTATGCGTATGAACGCATACGCGCGTGTGTGAGATATGGAGGGGGGGGGGATTAGTATTGTATTTCTTTATTTGCTTTCCATATAGGTATACAAATCTTCCGTCAAAACAGGGTATTTATAACGTCTTAACATGCACACTTTTAATTACAATTCGAGAATTGCATAACTGCATACGCTTGTCGTATGTACAATACGCGGCATTTTATGGAGAGCAACTATAGTCGCCCATAGTAGCGAAAGGGTTAATTCTTTCGGTTTAATTCTCTCGCTGTACGAGGTGCCGCGCCGAAGACGCACACATAGCATATGGTCAGTTCTCCTTTGTGTGAAGACTTTCCTAATCTTATACAAGATCTATGCTTAACACTAGGTTTACGACACCCATCAATTTTAGTAAAGTTTGCAAAAGTTATTATTATTACAATTAACAATTTTTGCTAACTTTTATTGACGAATCGATACAAATATACCTAAATCTATTTCTCTCTCAGTTCTGCAATTTCAAATTCTGTTCGATGTATACCTTATTCCTTAATATATGAATATTAGAAATATGTACGCAAGAAATGTCCGTAAACCTAGTGTTAATAAAACAATGCTTTCTTCCAAGTGTTGTTTGTAACTTTAATATTAACCCTTTGCAGTTGATGTTCCCGCAGC
>JAOPTO010001512.1:0-43380 GCA_033822845.1 Tetrapedia diversipes | reverse complement strand
GCTATTTTACGGACAAATACAATGTATCTCCAACGGTTATTCCGTGGAAGAATCCTACATATATGTAGGAGCCAGAAATTACCCATAGATTTATTAAGTTTTATTTATACTAATTAGGATTTAAGATTATGAAGGTTCAGTGGCGAAATTATTTCGTGGGGCGGCACTGCCTGCGCGGAGGGCAGAAGATCGTGAGCGAGCGAAACGGATTTGTTGTAAAAACGATTTTGTCACGAAATGCTTTTTTTTTTATTATATAGAAGACGTCCATCCTTTGTTCAGTCCGTGCACAATGTTCATGTAATTGTAACCTAACTATCTTTTGTACTATTTTAAAATATATAATCTTTTATTAATTGTTTCCTACATATATGAAATTCAATCAATTACATCAATTGTACTTTTTGTGGCACGGATTGTCACATGAATGCCAGACGTATACGGCGCTTGTCCACGCAGGTCGTCAAATGGATGCCGGATATATCCGGCACCCGTACCGAAAGGGTTAAACTAAACCTATCCAATTCACTCCGAGTCGATCGTTCCGCCAGAACTATCCCCTCCCCGGCCCGGTTCGTATACCATGGCGGGCACCGTATCAATGGCGATCCCCGTAAAAGCAAATAATACCGTCAGCCGTCGTCGTCGCTCGTCGACGGTGTCCCGAAGAATTATCGTCGGCCAGATCGATCGGCGGGGTACGTCAACGACTTGGCGCAACGTATCGGCTGAAGTGTCTTCTATCTGTTGCAGATGCAACCGACGCGTCGCGTCTCTCCTCTCCCGATGCAGACGTCGCGCCCTCGAGAGCTTCTGCTACTGGCAATTTTCGCGAACGCGAGCAGACGTTCCACGAACAGCTTACTGTCACGCTACTCTCGTCCCGCCTCCATCCGATGGCAACCACCCTTCCCCCGCCTGTTCCAGGCTCCCTTTCAGCCCATTATTCGACACCTCGACTCACTTTCCTCGACGAAACGCGCGAGCTGGAACCGTGCCTGGATCCGGTATTGCCTGGGATCCAACGAAATCTCGGATCCCACCCTCGCGAACGCGCGCTGTGTCTCGAGTATCCGTTAGGCTGGCGATTTCGGTGTTCCTCGTGATTCATGGGACGCTCGATGAAATGGAGATAACAGAAACTTTATTTGATGGACGTGAAGGAAAGCTAATTTTGTAATGTAAGAGTGGGATTGATCCGAGTCGTTTTTCTTTTGAAAATTGAAATATGTATAGTGGCTGGTGAAATTGATCGAATCATGAACTTGAAATAAGGAACTCTAAATAAGGAAAGCTTTATTTGACAGACGTGAGGGAAAGCTAATTTTTTATCTGAAAGCGAGATTAATTTGAGTCCGTTTCTCTTTTTGAAAATTGAAATATATACAGTGGCTGGTAAAATTGATCGATTGATGAACTCTAAATAAGGAAAGCTTTATTTGATAGACACAAAGGAAAACTAATTTTGTATTTGACAGCGAGATTGATTCGAGTCATTTTTCTGTTTTGAAAATTGAAATATGTATAGTGGCTGGTGAAATTGATCGAATGATGTGCTTGGAATAAGGAACTCTAAATAAGGAAAGCTTTATTTGATAGACACAAAGCAAAGCTAATTTTGTATTTGGCAGCGGGATTGATTCGAGTCATTTTTGTTTTGAAAATTGAAATATGTACAGTGACTGGTGAAATTGGTCGAATGATGAACTTGAAACAAGGAACTCTAAATAAGGAAAGCTTTATTTGATAGACGCGAGGGAAAGCTAAATTTGTATCTAAGATTGGGATTGATCCGAGTCATTTTTCTTTATAAATCAAATAATGAACTCTAAATAAGGAAAGGTTTATTTGATAGACTCGAAGGAGAGCTAATTTTATGTCTCATAACGGGATTGACCCAAATTCGGTTTTTTTACGAAATTGAAATATATGCATTCTTGAAATTGATCAAGCCTGAAACTGTAAATAAGGAAAGCTTTATTTGATAGCTGTAAAGTAAAGCTAATTTTGTGTCTAAAAACAGGATTGAACTCGCTATTTTCTCGAAGTTCAAATCAATTTTGAACTCACTGCTTAATTATTTTCCTGAGAAATATTCCTCTTCATATACTCGGAGCTTCCTAATTAATTAGAATTAAATGCGTTCAAAAAGTACTACTATCAATGCTACTATTAAAATACTAAATTATTAGCTCAACTGAACAGTTATGTGCAAACTTGAAAACAGAATACTTTATTTTTAAATTATTTTTGAAAGAGGGGAGGGGGTAGTATCTTGAGTATTCTAAACAAAACAGAATCGACGCACGAGTGAAGCAACTAAATAATCTAATAATACACTACGTTGCGTTCGCTGAAAACAATTCTTCACGAGTCAAACTCACAGTGGCACACGAAATGAATAACGATCCTAACTCACCATTATACGTGAAGGGATTAATACATATTTCTTTTAAAAGAACAAAACTTTACATCAAAAGCTTCATTCCGCGCTTTCATTTATTCCTTCAAGAGGAACCACCCGTCTGATTGTACCACAATTGTAGAGAGGCATTCCGCCCATATAGAAAGCTATTTTTCACCAGAAACCACGTGTCATCTATCAAATCCCAAACGCCACACAGCGTTCGAACGTAAGAACAATCCACCCCTATTTCCAGCGGAACGCGAATCGAAGAAAGGGAAGGAGCAAAAAAAAGAACCAGAAGAAGGAAGATAAACGACAAATTCGTGACAGCAGTTATCCACTCGGATGCCGTTTCGCTCTCTTTATCGCCGATTCACGCCTCCGTCGTCGCATGTTTGCGAAACAACGCGCCACACGTGGCTTAATAATTTGATTAATTGCCAGCGATATCCTCCCCCGCGTACACGGCCTGCTCCAATCAGTTCCATTAACCGGCTGTTGCGCGTGGCCATTCAGAAAACGAAGGGGGCTCGATGGCTCGATACTCGAATCCCGTCGATTCGATCGTCTTCTGTTCTATTCCTTATTTGGAGCACGCGTGATCGAGCTGATCAACCCTTTAACCCTTTGACTGCTGAATACCCTGAGCCGAAACGCTTCGCGTCGACGGCGTGTAGCCGGCACTAACTATCGCTGGGGACTGAATACTTTTTCACGCAATCTGAATCTGTTCGGCGGTGTATTCAATTGTAATAATGTACAGAATCAAATTACTGTTACTTTATCCACTCCAAAATTAATATTTTTCAATTTTTTAAGTATTTTTTATCATCAATATATATTAATTATTCGTCAAGGGTAAAGTTTTAAAACGCCATAATTTGATAATTATAATGTATTATAAAATATATAAAATAATAACCGAATTATGGGCCGTATTTTATATAAGGGGTCATTGCTTCTTATGTTGTTATCATTAAATTGTAGCATTTGTAATAAAATCATGAATCTGTCTCATGGCATAATTTTGCGAAACCTGTTGGTCTTTATTAATTCGTCAGTCGACCAATACTCATTTAATGTTAATTTAACATTAGCCGCCAAAAAACAATTGCTCCACGCAGGACACATCATGCTCTGTACACGCATAAAGTTTCATTGAAATCAGAATTTCAGAAGTAGATGAACTTCCTTATAATACAGTGTACGAATACTTTTTCGAGCCAGTGTATTTCAATTTTCAAACGAAAAAAGACGCGATCAATCCCGCTCTTAAGTTCATATCCTAAATAAAGATTAGCCGACGCGAATAAATTTTACAACAGTTGATACAGTTGTAACGGGTTTGAACGGATAATATAAATTGATCTTCGTAGAACGGGAAGGCGTTGAATTTTTGCCCTACCTAAGGGGTTAATTGAGGTTGGCCTGTTTCGCGCCACGAACGATCGAACAACGGTCGAGAGGAGGGAGGAACAGGCGCGTTAAACGGTCTTAAAGAACCGGAGGGCCGTGAGGGCGAAACGATACCAGCCGCTGATCCCGAGCTTTACTGCCACTTCGCACGATACAGCCGAACAATGATAAATCTAGAAAGGGGAAGCCGGCCGCCGCCGCTCGAAACGATAACGACGTCTTAATACCGGGACGGGGTGAAAATGATACGTGGGAGGATTGCGCTTTTCGTGGAAGGGGAGACCCTGTTCACGAGCGAGCTACGGTAATTGTAGAATTGTGTTCGTTAGCGATGATGGGGAGTTAGCTGCGAATGAAGATTGATTTCGTAAATCCAACCACGCTGTTCAACCGTCGAGAGCTACAGGTTTTTAATTTGCAACTCGAACCAACCGAAGTTCCCGGTTCGCAATTTGTGATGTACGAGCGAGGATTTGAAAATTGAGGGGTGAAAGTTGAGAGTAGAAAGTTGGGAATCGAAGATTCGGGAATGAAGGCAGGAAATTAAAAACTGAGAGTAGGAAATTGAAAAATGAAATTTGGAAGCTGGAAATTCAAAGTAGAGAATTGAAAATTGAAAATTGAACGGCGAAAGCTGGAAATCGGAAATTGAAAGTTGGAAACTGGAAATTGAAAATTGAACGTTGAAAACTGGAAATTGGAAGTTGAAAGTTCAGAATTGAAAGTTGGAAACTGGAAATTGCAAATTGAAAATTGAACGTTCAAAGTTGTAAATTGAAAATTGAATGTTCAAAGTTGGAAATTGCAAATTGAAAATTGAACATTCAAAGCTGGAAATTTGAAATTGGAAATTGAACGATGAAAACTGGAAGTTGAAAATTGTAAGTTAAGAATTGAAAATTGGAAATTGAAAGTTAAGAATTGAAAATGGAAAATTGAAAACTGTTAGATGAAAATTGAAAATTGATAGATGAAAATTGAAAATTGATAGATGAAAATTGAAAATTGAAAGTTGTTAATTGAAAACTGAAAATTGAAAATCAAGGTTAGAAGTATGAAGTCATGGCCTGAAATTTAATGGCCATACTAAACCACATTATTTGCTGTTCTCCATGATCCGGAAACGCCCCTTTCCCAGCACTCATCGACAGTTCCACCGTGCTAAGGACGAAAGTTCAAAGACCTGCAATGGACATCTGTAAATCAGGTTACGAGCACGGCGGGCAGAGGAATCGGGGGATGGTGTGATAAGTCCGAACGAAGGCGCGTGAAAAAGTATAAAAGGGAGCTGAGAGAGCGGATATAATGGGTCGCGAGGATGTCGTGGGACGAGCACGGGGAAAAGAAAAGCATCGGAGCGTCCAAGTGCGTCTGAGAGGCCAGTAATTTCTTTTTATATCTATCCGTCGCGATTCGAGCCGTTGCACTGGCGGTCTCCGCCCTGCTGCAGCTACTCCTGCGACCATATTTATTGTTTATAGTCTCAACACGTTCGGTGCAACCTCGATAGATCCAGAAACGTTCGATAAACCTACCTTCTTCTTTAGGAACTATTAGAATTTATAAATAACATCGAAAGAAACATTATTTGCATTTATATAATTAACACGTTGAGTGCCACGTCAGTCATCGGTGACTGACACTGAACTTTCCATTCGGGCCACGTCAGTCATCGGTGACTGACAATGTAAAATATGATATGAAACTAAACGTGTTGGATGAATGTCCATTTCTTTCCAAACATAACCTATATTCCACTACGATCAGAAATAATGGCCCTAATATGTTTAACACGTTCGTCGCCACGTCACCCACATTTGGGTGACGCCCTTCTTCTGAAACTTAAATAGGATTTTCAATTGGAATTTTAAAATTGGAATTCAATGGAATAAATATTGAAGTATAATATATATAAAATACGTAAAATAAAAATAAACAATTAAAACTTTTGCTATTTTTATATCTTTTATCCCAGTTTTCTATGCAATCGGATTTAGGCTCAGCGAGAAACTCAGTCGAATCGAAGCGTGGTAGGTTAACCCTTTGCTGTCCGCACTGCATTCGCAATTTCGTTTCAGCAGGTCCTATGTCGACGATGTGTTGAGACACGTTGGACATAGAACTGCAAAGGGTTAACTTTAAAATCGTCTTTGTTTCATCCAATTTGAATAAATTTCAGTGAAGTTGTGTCAGTTTAACACTATTCCTACCGCGACATTCCCACATAAGACAGACTACAAATTTTTCTCAAAAAAATAGACAATGAAAAAAAAAGTGAATATTGAAAAATGTATTATACGAATATTTGATAAAAAGTCTAAAGTTTAAAGGCAATTCAATTACGTTGTATATGTGAAATTCTAATCGAAATTTTAAAAACGGTCATTTGACCGGTCGTGGTAGGAATAGTGTTAAAGATAGATCGAATATGGAAAGAGTTTTGTACAATTTTTCGGGGCAAATACCCCACTGTGCGTGTGTGTCGAGTGACGCTACGGGTTAAAATGATTCAGCGTTCATCGACAAAGGGTTAATAATGATACGTATTAACGTTTCCTGGGAACTCTACACCTATCCCCCGATTTACACTGAAGATAGGTTCCTTAGAAAACCGTGTAAATCGAAATCGTAGATTCTTATACGTAAAACCGTGTAAATCGAAAACAAACTAAAATGTGCATAATTCAGTCATTTATTTCAACGTAAAATAAAACTAAATATATCTTAAAAACATAAAAATAACTGTCTATTTATAAAATGACAAAAATATAAAGGTATATGTATGTAATTCATTTTACATATAGAAACGAGAAATATAAATTAAAAAATTTAACCAGAAATTTAGTTACTGTTATCACTTTCGTAGACTCTTAATCTTTTATTCCTGATTGGTATGATATCACTTTCATCACTCGATAGTGGTTGATGCGATTCAAGTTCGATGTTAGATGAATTAGAAACAACTTCAGATGGGCGAACTTTGGTAGTGAAATCCGTAATTAACAATTGTCTTCTCGTTCCGGGCCGGTGCAAATTTAAAAACCGTGTAAAAGTGAAATCGTGTAAACCGAGTACCGTGTAAATCGGGGGATAGGTGTATTATCCAAAACGCTGCTCTCACTTGTTCACCCGCCTAACGATAATCGTTAGGATTCCAAAAATCTATCACCGTCTCGAAACGGTGAAGAAGGTAAACACAGAACGTGTAATGAACACGGAGCATGCCGGAACAGCCTTCCGTTTCCTCGAGCGACGTCGACAGTCAGGTGAAACAAACGAACGTATCTTCCGGCCGATTGATTGCTCTTTGAATTTTTCACTAATCACCGCGCCCGCCTTCAATGAACGCATTTTCTTCCGCTCGAAAAACGCAGTCACGAGCGATCGCTTCCATTTCACACTTTCCACCCCGAGCAACCCTCGTTTCTCTCTGCTGGAATTTTTTAATTGATTTGATTAACCCATTAAGTACCAATTTTTGTCTATACTGTTTGATTTTCTGTATTGATTTTTTTACAGAATATGCACAATAAGAAACACATAAACAATATTTAACCAAATGGAACTGCAAATAATTTGCTTTTATATTTATTTTCGAATGGAAACATTGGGACTTACAACATAAAACTCTAATCTATTAAATGCATTGAGATTTAATGGGTTAACACGTTGATTGCCGTGGTATTTTTCAGGAATCCGGTCTAAAATGATAATTTAATTTTTTCACATTATATCATTAACCCTTTGCACTCGAGAGGAGGTGACTGTTTGTCGCGTAATGATGTTAGCTTCAAAAGATTTCAAAATCGAAATATTTGCTAAGACTCGCCTATATTAAACGTCATTTAATTTAGTTAAGTGATATACTAAATTTTCATACATAACTGTTTAACCTCTGAGTCTGACTAGTAAACAAACTAACTAATATCTGAAAATTTGCGAAACTATCATTTGGTGACTAACAGCCGCTTCTCGTGCGCAAAGGGTTAAACTTCATTTAGTTTAGTTAAGTGATATACTAAAATTTACATATACGACTATTTAACCTCTGAGTCTGACTAATAAAGTTAGTCATCTAATGATAGTAATTTCAAAAATATTCAAATTCGAAATATTTACTAAGATTCGCCTGTATTAAACGTCATTTAGTTTAGTCAAGTGACATATGAAAATTTATATGTATGACTATTCAATCTCTAAGTCTGTACGATTATCTGTTCATTTGTTAATAAATTTTCTGTTTTATTTTTTCAAGTTAACTATAACGTCAAATTGTTTTTGTAATTCTGTTGATTTTTTCTGCCACCCACTTCGCACATTCAATAACTTAGCCCTGCGTGTGATACAACACTCATAAAAATTACTTATCAAATTAAATTCACTTTGCTATTGCTCTCCCTCTGTTTCGTCAGCTACTTTTATTTGTATTTTGATTGTAACACAAAAGGTTGGTCTAGTTGAATTAAATAAATAAATAAATAAATAATTGTTACCATTCTAAAATATGTTAACGAATGCTCGAGTCATTGCGATTTCTACAAATTACAGCATTATCTTTCCACTAATTGAATTAAATAAATAAATAAATAAATAATTGTTATCATTCTAAAATATGTTAACGAATGCTCGAGTCATTGCGATTTCTACAAATTACAGCATTATCTTTCCACTAATTGAATTAAATAAATAAATAAATAAATAATTGTTATCATTCTAAAATATGTTAACGAATGCTCGAGTCATTGCGATTTCTACAAATTACAGCATTATCTTTCCACTAATTGAATTAAATAAATAAATAAATAAATAAATAAATAAATAATTGTTACCATTCTAAAATATGTTAACGAATGCTCGAGTCATTGTGATTTCTACAAATTACAGCATTATCTTTCCACTAATTGAATTAAATAAATAAATAAATAATTGTTATCATTCAAAAATATGTTAACGAATGCTCAAGTCGTTGTGATTTCTACAAATTACAGCATTATCTTTCCACTTCCCCCACGATTCAATCGCGACGCCGTACAAACACGCGAAACAATTTGTTTATCCGCAACAGCGTTGCAACGCGACGCAACAAAATGGAATGAAACGAAGGACATCGTTTTTTTCCATCAACGCGCCCCCTATGTTTCCTTCCCTCTCTTTTATCTTTTTTTTAACAATCTGGAAAATAGATTCGCGCAACATTGAAACAGGGAACGACGCGAACCACAAAGGAACCACGAATTTTTCTCCCGTCGAATTTTCAACATCCCCGACCCTTCCTCTTTCTCCCTTCCTCTTGTTCCGTAGTAATAAACGTACGTACACTACCGGCCAAAAGTTTGGGATCACTTTCAGAATTGTAACCATATCGAATCTCCTGTGACAATTTATTGTTCGTTTGAAATTGATATTGCTAATTTGAACGACAGTTTCTGCTCTATTGATAATTTATTGTTCGTTTGAAATTGGTACTGCTAATTTTAACAGTGATTTCTGCTCTATTGACAATTTATTGTTTGTTTGAAATTGATATCGCTAATTTTAACAGCGATTTCTGCATTATTGACAATTTATTGTTCGTTTGAAATTGGTATTGCTAATTTGAACTACAGTTTCTGCTCTATTGATAATTTATTGTTCGTTTGAAATTGATACTGCTAATTTTAATAGTGATTTCTGCTCTATTGATAGTTTATTGTTCGTTTCAAATTGATATCGCTAATTTTAACAGCGATTTCTGCTGTATTGACAATTTACTGTTTGTTTGAAATTGATACTGCTAATTTTAACAGTGATTTCTGCTCTATGGACGATTTATTGTTCGATGGAAATTGACATTGTTAATTTTAACAGCGATTTCTGCTCTATTGACAATTTATTATATAATTCAAATTGATATCGCTAAATTTGAACAGCGGTTTCTGCTCTATTGATAATTTATTGTTCGTTTGAAATTGGTACTGCTAATTTTAACAGTGATTTCTGCTCTATTGACAATTTATTGTTTGTTTGAAATTGATATCGCTAATTTTAACAGCGATTTCTGCATTATTGACAATTTATTGTTCGTTTGAAATTGGTATTGCTAATTTGAACTACAGTTTCTGCTCTATTGATAATTTATTGTTCGTTTGAAATTGATACTGCTAATTTTAATAGTGATTTCTGCTCTATCGTGGTAGATTTTTCATGAAAGAGCTTTGTGAGGAACACCTTAAACTCCTTTTCCTCTGAATTGAAGCGCTTTTTAAAACCTCTGTGTGATTCCAAACTTTTGGCTGGTAGTGTACGTCACACACGTGCAATTGCTCGCGTGTCAATAACATTTGCCAGATTTCCGATAGCCGATTGACACACTCACTGCACTTTACACGGTAATAATTAATGTCAGGTTAATGCGACGTTGGCTACCGGCCGAGCGCACGTGCGAGCAATATACAATAGTGCCCACTTTAATGTCTGGCTGGTGACTTCCTTGAATTAAGCTGTGATACACGCGGACGGAATACAGTAGCTGACAAAAATTTAAGACGAGAGGACCTTGTAAAACATAATTCTTAAATTTGCAAATGTTGTCTATATATATATTCAATTTTATCGTTATTACAGTAGAATAAAAAAAAATGGTGGGTATAATTTCGAATAAATTTGAGGACATTTAAGCGGACGCTACTGTATGTTTAAGACCAGACAGCCAGGGAAAATAAATAAATTAATTAATAAGAAACAACAGAATAAATAAAATTTGTATTCTATGCTAATCAATAAATAGTGTTCTACCATAATGACGATAAAAATGTATAGATAAACAATATTTGCGAACCATTATGTTTTACATTGTTCTCTCGTCTTAAACTTTTGTTCATTAGTGTCCTACTACAACACCTGTAACAGAAAACTAGTAAACTTAATGTTTTTGTCATTCAATAATTTTACACCTAAATGTTTAACCAAAGTCTGCCTTTTCACATTATTTTCATTATTCACTTCTTACTACATTTTTAATATGATAGAAAATTTGCAATCGTTAAAAATCTTTGAAACGTCACTTTTTTCTTGCTTGTTAAAACGAAATTTCGTCTTTTATACATACTATACATATCATACATACAGTGGCTCCAAAAAGTATTCGTACACTATGCTACAAATAAATTCGTTTAACCCTGAAATTCTGATTCTTATAGAAGTATTTGATAAAACTTTGTGGGTATGTAGATCATAATAGTATACGTATGAATTAATCTCTTTTTTTCATCTAAATGCCATTTTAAAGGGTTGAAGTTTCTGAGTTTTCTCTCATTTTTTAAAGATAACTTTGTAATGGTACTTGATGAAGCAAAACCTTTCAAATCGAAAATGTTTAATTTTTAATACTCTATCACCTTGTAATAAAAAAAGGGAACACAAAAGCTTATATTCTAAGCGTGAAAAATCGCTGAAACTTTCAGATTCATTATCAGCCTCCTTACAAAATATTTTGCCGCCAAAAAATTGCTCCACGCTGGACACACCATGCTCTGTACACACATAAAGTTTCATTGTAATCAAAATTTCAGAAGTAAATGAATTTCCTTATAATACAGTGTACGAATACTTTTTCGAGCCACTGTATATTGTATTATATATTGTACTTCGATATCCGTCAAATAACGGTACTGCATCAAATCAAATTTTGTTTATGCACGGTACGAATTTTCACGGTGAACAAGGGTTACCCGTGCACGTAAGTGCGTACACATACATTGTGTACGGAAATCGAGTTGGTGGTAGTTTCGAGTTACACGAAATAACGAGAGAGCCGGAGAACGATCCGTCGGCGAGGAACTTCGAAGCGCCGTGATCTCCGTTTACTTTGTAACGATCAAACACACAATGAGCGTGTACGATTTGCACAGTTTGATGCCTGCGTCGTTACTTACATATTTAATCGTTCTCTTAGACGCGTTTCTCAAGCTGTTCAAATGTTTGTGCAAGGCGTGGAACGAGCAACGCGATTAGCGTTACCGCTCATTCTTCCTTTGCTCCGAAGGATTTCATCGTTCGTTTAAGGGGGTATTCTAGTCTAGAACCTTCAAAAAATCAATTTTTTTTTTTATTTCATTTTCTGAAAGTATATGCCTTTGAAAATATTTGTACCAGTGGATATTGTTGGATTTGAAAAATTGATGAAGTTATAAGCGTTTGTCCGTAGCGTGCGACGCACCGTTGCACGGTTCTGCAATAGCAGGTATATTCGTATGAAATACTTTATATGCGTTTTTTTCGAAACCACATTTTTCAAAATAGTTGCCATGATATCTCAAGATCTAGTTGACCGATTACGACCAAATTTGGAGGGTACCTTCAGCACATGTGTCTCTATCGTCCGTACCAAAATTTTTAAAATCTAATGTTTTTAACTGTTTTTTTTGGCACGCTAAATTTGAAAAAAAGTACAAAGAACCGATAACCTAACTTTAAAGTGCTGCCAAAAATTTTCTCTTCAATGTTTTTATACACTATTGGTACCGACGATAGTCACGTTCATACTGAACATAATGGATGTTTGTTTGTCCATTTGAGAGAAGAAGAACTGCCGAAATCGTGGCAACCATGCAGGCATGTTCAATTGAAGGGGCACTACTAAACTAGCTGTATCTTCGACAATTATAAATATTTTTTCATGAAAAAAATACTGTATACTTCTTAAATATAGATCAAGACCATGCCATAAATCCCGACACAATGTCTTTATGGTTTAAAAAAAAAAAAAATCCCAAATAGCACCTAAAAAATTGATCTCTAGACTAGAATACCCCCTTAATTCTAAAATCATGGATAATATCTTTTTCTTTGCTCGAAATTGTACCGCATTTAAAACCAACATTTATAATGTGGGGACACGGAACCTCTGCGGGTGTTCTAAGGGGCTGCATCAAACACTTTACAACAGGGCCTGAACATCGGCCCGTCATTAGGCCCAAACGGCCAGCCGATCGTCATTACCACGGGTGTTTGATTGCAGCCTCATTAGAATCCGAAAAACACTCGCAGAGAGTCCCTTCCGTGTCACCACATTTTCCCCTTCTCGACGCGTTCAGGGAATATAAAACTCAAACTTCCCTGGGCGCGACACAGTATAATCAATCGCAGTACAGCAAATAAACATACCCTACAATAATCTTTTACGTAATGTGGCGTACACCACATAAGGGAAATACGGAGTGGTGGAAAAAGGAACCTGTATCCGAGCGCTCGGGCCCCGGAGGTAATAAACAAATCCGATATAGTTCGAGGCCCGATGCAGCTCGGAAGAACCTTTTCCTCCCTCTCGTATTTCCCCCAACCCTGGAAGACAACGAGGCGTCAGGCCTGGAAAACAGGAGCTGGGCAGAACTTTCCTGGCTCAAGTGTCCGAGCGAAACGATCGGTAAAATAAAATAATTTATTCGGAGCACACAAAAATAAATTTATTTTCCCTAACGTTCCCACAGAACTTGTGAGATGCTAATTAACCTGTTAGGCATGATACAGTGTTGCATTCCGCCGTAGTTCGCAGGTTATTTTTATATATAAAAGTAATGTAACTTCCAGCGAAATAAAAGACGAAGGTTTTATTTGAATATCGGAGTAAGATTCGGTACAGACGTAAGTCCTAAGACGATCCAAACTGTTCTTTTTTTTCCAGGGAAGGATTCGGGGCTTTTATAACTTTAACCCTTTGCACTCGAGAGGTGACCGTTAGTCGTTTAACGATACTAACTTCAAAAATTGTCAAATTCGAAATATTTACTATGATTCACGTATATTAAACTTCATTTAGTTTAGTTAAGTCGTGTATTAAAATTTACATATATGACCATTTAACGTCCGGGTCTGAACTAACGTCTGAAAATTTGCGAAACTATAATTTTACTAAAACATAATTTTTGGCGCATATTTTTTTGCATCTCTCTACTTTCGTACATTTTTAAAAAGTTCAACTTTTTAAGCATTTGCGGTTGGATGTCCCCTCTGAGGGGCCATCGATATTTAACTATCAGACTACAATGTTGTTCCGATCAATACTTTAAGACATAATTTTTGGTTCGTATTTTTTTACATTTCTCTACTTTCGCACATTTTTTAAAAGTTCACAACCATCCAAAATTCCTCAGTCGCAACGTTTTCTCAAATGCTCATCTTTCACGCCTTAGAAACATTCGAGCCCAAACATTCTGCGTTCACACGATAATCGCCCAACTCAAGTACTCTTCAGACTTTCCCAAACTCGCATCCGCTCGATCGCATTCCTACAGTATTCAACTGTTTCAATCCTCTGCTAGTTTCTGTAAATAAAAATCCATACGTTCACTGAAAATAACTTTTGTTTCAATGTTTTACTGTGAAATTTTACACGAATTCGCTTGGCAAGCAAAGCGGTCGAATACTTTCTATACCAGTGTTTCCTAACCATTTTTGTGCCATGCCCCACCTTAATCTTTCTAAAGTTTGTATGCCCCCCCCCCCCCTTATGTAACATACATAATTTTTAACATTAAAAAATTGATTTGTTCGCTTAACACTTTGCCTGCCGCACATTTATCGAATTGCCGTTACGCTGTCGCCGGCAAGATTCACGCAGGTTCTACTACTCACAAAATGTGATATGTACGCAATTGTTCGTAGCATAAGTAGTTACAATCTGGTAAATTGGGAAGGGAAAACAGTTGAAACCACTGTTCCCTATTCGTTAAATATTGCTCTGCAACAATATATCTACCTATACAAACGTCGATGTGAAGCATCAATGTTGGCGAGCAAAAGTCACGCTAGTGTGACAGCGGCCCGCAAAGTGTTAAGAAACATAAATGATAGGTTCTAGGAAGAAATCACTATGAAATTGTTAACAAAACACAGTAATGTAGGCAATTTGCGGATTAGGGCGGCATTTGCATAAGGAGATCGGCATTTGTATAAGGAGAGCGGCAAAGATTAATAGCAAATGCCGATTGCCATTGATTTCTTTGAGCGGCCCGCGGATCAAAGCTAAGGTGTCGCCGCGTTCTCTTAGGTGCCGCGTTTTCTTTTCGGCGCCGCTTCAAACATTGCCGCGTTTGAAAGAATAAAGGGTCGCCGCCGTAAATCGGATCAAAGAAGATGCGAACAGCAGATATTCCAAATGCAAAAGCGTCACCGAGGTTTGCACCAAGTGGGGATATCGAAGGCGGGCACTTTTTTTGAAGGTCCTGATTGGCGAAGGCAGGAACCGCCTATCAGGTTAGAGGCAAATAAATAGGGAACCTCGCGAGATCTCTCATCTCTCGTTAATCGTTCAGCGTTAATTGTTAATCATTCGTTAAATATCGTTGTATCATCTTGTTGTAATAATCACCGTCGTAATAGTTGCCGTTTTAGAGACTATCCTGACAGTAGTCTATGTAGAAAACCCGTTCGGTCAATAAATAATTCCTACAGTAAGTAAAATTTCAAAACGTATACAGAGTCCGTTTTCGAATTGTCTCCCTGTGGGGCGTAGGCCCCACGTTGGGAAACACCGTTTCTAGACCAACTGTACACTTCCGACCTCTCATTTATCCCTACCAATATCGTTCAAAACACACCGGGATCGTAGTGTTCGAGTTTGTTGACCTAACTACCCTTAGACAGGACTTAATCGAACGTGTTCGGGGGCGGGGGAGGGTGGAACGAGGGGGAAGAAAGCTTCCTTCGTCCGAGACGGGAAGAAAGTCTGGGGAAAGAGCGAGCCGGGGCTCGTTATTTCTTTCGCGAGCTGTTTTTTTCTCCGCGCCTCGCCCGGAGCAGCTACGCTTTTGTCACGACGACAATAATCGAGGGGCAATTCCGGCGCGTCCCCGCATGGAAAAAGTTAGCCGGGGGATCGTGCAACAAATAACGATCGCGGGAGTACGAATTCAACTCGCGTCTAGTAACGTTGACGCTTCGATGAAACTCCAGTGATGAGAATGGAAGTTAACAGTGGGAGGTCGATTATCCGAATTAATTGGAGGGAGGGGGTGGGCGAATTCACCTGGATAATCAGTCTAAACGAATTAAATTTTCGATTGTGTTACGAAGAAATGGGAAATTCAACAATTTTGAGGTATGAATGTGTTCAATTCTTAGTTAACAAGAATTAACCTTTCGAGTGCTATGGACGCATATATGCGTCTGACGGAAGTTGCTCATGTGAGGGTGATTGCTAATTTATTGACGTGTGTATGTTTGTTTGTGTGAAAGAGATTCTAGAATGAACGGCCAAGAAATTAGAATGAGAAGCAATGTGTGGAAAAACAAGAAGGATGAAAATATGAGTGAATGGAGTAGAGAATGAAAAAAGTTAAATGAGGATCGTGAATGTATACCTGTTGTTTGGGGATTGATTGAGAATAGGACGTGTGAATGGGATCAGAAAATTGTTACATCAAATAAATAAGTTTATATATTTTTTAACATTGTCGTTTTCCTCAACAGCTCATAGGGACTATGGACGTATACATATATGCGTATGTAAATTTTGGTTTACTTCACCTTATGGCTTTTTTCGTGGCCATGCATTTTCGCGTTAACCTTTTAGTGTTGACGAAAGTTGTTCGTACGGACCATGGACGAAAATATACGTTTGTCAATTTTTTTGATTTTGACTGTCTAAATGACAGTTGTGGTGGTGAAGGTAATTGGCAGTGTACGGTAACGGTATTCATCCGGTTTATGTGAAAATGATTGAATAGCTCGCGGCAAGTATCACGTGGTGCGTGATTTTTACGCAACTGTAACGCTTTACAGCTTTGATTTCAATTCGATATACGACTCTGTCCGTCGCAGTTTTCAGTGTAACAACTGATACAGCAGTACTCATCACACTATCCGTCCAACACGGTGTAAATATAAAATAAAAATCAACAAACCTCCTCGAATCTAACTCTTATATCTGTATTTATAAGTTTGCGATACATTGTAAGTTAAATAATAATTTGTCAATAACGGGCTCGATCCAATCGAAGTGTTTAGCTGCAAACGTTTCATCTTGCATTTATGGGAATTTTGAAGCAAACAGTACAGAAGTAACAAAAAGCTACAGAATGCTGTAACGATCAAAAATGTATAAATTACAATAATGAGAAGCTGAACGGAAACTTTGCTTTACCCATTAAACTTTATTTAAAATTTACGAACAATAACTCTGAATAATTTTCAAACGATTATGAATAATAATTTAGAAACGGTTCCGAAACTATTTAAAGTAACTCCAAATTATTAAACAATTCGAGAAACACTTTCAGAAATTCTCTGTTCTCAAACTTTCATTCTAGAAAATAGAAAAAGGAAACGAAAAAAGACCTAAAAAATGAACTTACAAATTTGTTCGAACTCCATGCTTTCAATTCGACGTTCCTTTTCCAACGACGAAACTACGATAAAGTTATAATAACAACAGTATTGATTTGTTTGTGATAAAAAAAAAAAAAAGGAACGGAACGAAATCGCGCGTGTTCGCAATATTCTCCCCGGTTTCCTCGAACAAATCACGAATAGAGCAGAACGTACCCGCTATTAATATCCCGTGTCAAACCTGGCCAATCCGTGACAGGCGAGGCTCTAAAAAAATAGCCGAGGGAAAATTTATTTGCCGGATTTTCTGGGCTCGAAATGATACCTGTCCAACGAGGGGATGTCAAACGAATTTTCAGTTTCAACCATTCTAAAACTTGTTCTTTCCTCTTCGCCAATTGGACGATTTGAAACGTTGCCGTGTAGCGGTGAGCGCACGCTATTTCCGGTTTGCTTAATGGTTCACAGAGAAAAAGGATGAAGCTAATTTCACCGACATCGCGATGTTCGTCTTAACAAAATCATGCGAGTACAAACGACAAGAGTTAAACAAGAATAGATACTCTGGTTGGAAACGAGAAAAGTATTTTATTTCTTAATTAATTAATTTAGTTTCTTTGATCCTTTGATCCTAAACTTTTGATCTCTGCTGTACATATGAACTGTTTCTTTTAAAAGTGATGTATAAGAGCGGATAAAAATTTAAGATGACAGGACAATGCAAGACAGTTTTATTGGAACGCAAATACTGTTCATACACTTATTTTTATCGTCATTATGATAAAACACTATTATAGGAAAGGTTATAAATGAAAAAAAAAGAAAAGAAAGAAAAGTGTATTTGATAAAACTAAAACGACACAAACGAACACAAAATAACAAACTACGCTTATGCCTCGCAAACTACGCCTATGCTTCGCAAACTACACAGTTCTTTGCTCTACGCTGACTCCTTAGCTGCTTCAACACTCTTTCTACGTTCACAATCAAAACCTTTCGTCCAATACCTTCTGCCTTCACCGTCTAATACTTTCTGCCTTCACCATCTAATACTTTCTGCCCCACGCTCGCATTTTCCCCGTCATATATTCTTCCAAACGCTCGTTTCCTTTCATTCTAATCGTCAACCTTTCTCACTCTACGCATTCGGTCACGACCACCCAGAATTTCTCAGTCGCACTGTTTTCTCAAGTTCTCATCTTTCACGCCTTAGAAACATTCGAGCCCAAACATTCTGCGTTCACGCAACAATCGCCCAACTCAAGTACTCTGACCTTTCCAGCCTCGCATCTGCTCGATCACATTACTACACATTTATCCTGGAAAAAGTTGTTTTTTGGAAAATTTTTTGCAATGTTATGCCGCGTCCACACTGCTGTTCGCGAGCAGCTCGCTAACAGTTCGCGAGCTGTGCTCGCCAGCAGTGTGGACACTTTCGTGAACAGCGAGCAGCGAGCAGCGAACTCCTCAGCGAACAGCGAACAGTGTTCGCTCGGGAAGCGGTACATCAAAGAAACTGTTCGCGAGCTCGAAGCGTATCTGAACGCGTTTGTAACACAGTATGTGGCAAAAGCTAATAGCGAACTGCTCATGAATTCAGAGCGAACAAGCTTGTAACTGTTCGCGAGCTCCAGTCTGGATATGCTGCGTTTTCCGTTTGCGAACAGCTCGCGAACCGCACGCGAGCAATTCGTGTGCTGCTCGCGAGCTGCTCGCGAACTGTTCTCTTCTATGTGGACGCGGCATAATAACGCACGGTGAACTATATCTTATAACGAACTCTGAACTCTGAACTATGAACTAAAAACTCTGAACTATATCTCATGAACTAAAAACTAACTCTAATTATCGCGAGGCTCCCTATTTATTTGCCTCGAGCTTGATAGGCGGTTCCTGTCCTTACCAATCAGGACCTTCGGAAAAAATGCCCGCCTTCGATATCCCCACGCGTTTGCATCTAGAATATCAGCCGTCCACATTTTCTTCGGGGATCAGCGGCGTCGAAGGATAACGCAGCCCCGAAAAAATAACACGGCGACACCTCGAAGTTTGATCCGCAGTCGCCTAAAGAAAGCAATGGCAATCGGCATTTGTTATTCTCTGCCTCTCTGCTCTATACAAAGGCCCTATTGATCTGTAAATTGCCTACACTTTGATCCCTTGGTTTTAAACTTTTGTCCGCTACCATACCTATTTCCTGTCGCAAAAAGATTTGCCGTGGAATTCGAAATCGCGAACAGCACAGGATAAACCAAGCCCACGGGTCACGGCTGGATTTGCGGTTTGCAAATGGCGCGAAACGTAGTTCGTTACCTTGAAGGTTGCATAATGCAATCGCCGCGGCGACAAAATAGACGATATTCAGCTACTCATTCGCGTTGATTGCCTCGTGCTTGCGAACGCACGTGAAAGCGACCGGATGAATTTCACAGTGCGATTAACGCGTTGAACATCATGCACATCATTTACAGCGCAATCACGATTGGGACCGAAGTCAATTTCGAATAATTTTAACCCTTTGCGGTCGAAGGTACCCCATTACCGAGACACGTAACGCACATTTCGAGATACAGAATATATCGGGCTGGTGATCACGAAAGAGGTCTAAGTGAAAAGTTAAAAGAAACGTTATTATTTTATCAATTAAATCGCACGGAAATGAGCCAAATCACGAAAAGTAGAAACACAAATTTTTGATTCGAATCACTTTTATAATTACTGGCTTGTGTAATACAGTAGTGGAGAAAAATTTAAGATCACAGGGACAATGTAAAACATAGTTGCATGGTATGCAAATACTGTTTATCTATTCATTTTTATCATCATTATGGTAGAACACTATTTATTGATTATTTTATGAAAGTAAAAAACCACCTGGTTGCAGATTTCTATGCAACTTCAAATTTTTACAAGGGTAGATAAAGAAATAAATTTAGACACTGATTTGGTCGAATAAAAGTGAAAAATTACATTCTATGAAAATTTAAATTTCTACAAGGGCAGATCAAGAAATAAATTCAAACAGAGATTCGTTATACCCTTTAAATATAATAATTGTAATACTTAACAATTAATCGAATTCTTAAACAATGATCAGTACAATAAGAAGTACATTTAGTGGAATGAAAGTGAAAAATCACACAGTTGTGGATTTCCATGAAAATTCAAATTTCTACAAGGATAAATAAAGAAATAAATTCAGACAGAGATTCGTTTTACCCTTTAAATACAGTAAATATAATAATTGTAATACTTAACAATTAATCGAATTCTTAAACAATGATCAGTACAATAAGAAGTACATTTAGTGGAATGAAAGTGAAAAATCACACAGTTGTGGATTTCCATGAAAATTCAAATTTCTACAAGGATAAATAAAGAAATAAATTCAGACAGAGATTCGTTTTACCCTTTAAATACAGTAACATGCAATTTCCCCTAAATACTTTCCATACTTCTGCGTATCATACGCATTCCCCGCTTTTCCATCCCTTTTGAATTTCCCATAACCGCATAAAAATCCACGGTCTAATAATCACGAAAGCTGTCAATAATTTTTCCGCTGCTCCATTGTTTCCATCTGAGCAGAAACGTGTGTACGTAACCGGTTAAACGGAATCGGATAATTGGGAGTGTACCGTAACGCGAATAACATCTGTGTCTGTCAAACGCAAGTCGTGTGCATCTATTGTAATTTGTGTACTCGATTCTGTAACAATTTACCAACCCCCTCGCCTCTATTTTTTTCTCTTTTTTCATCAACAAACGCAACGACTTGATTAATGGAGCGGATAAAAAGATTGAAAAGTTGGCTTACGCCAGTTGGGTTCGCGCGTGGCCGATAATTTGCGTCGATTATTCTTCAATATTATTGCGTTTCATTGTGAACGAGCCTCGTTCGAACGCTGAAAACACGCTCGTCGAGCGAGCCCCCTTTGAATAGTGGCGCACGTGGAGGCTCTTCATTGTCAACGAATCCAGATGCTTCGTGCTTTTCAATCGTCGCTGAACGGGAAGCTGTTATCTCGCGCCGCTTAATCTTGAGCGTGATCGAAGAGTAACGACCGTACCCTGTCGCGTGAAAAAAAGGTGTTCAAGATGTGAGGGTGATTGCTAATTTATTGACGTGTGTATGTTTTGTTTGTGTGAAAGAGATTCTAGAATGAACGGTCAAGAAATTAGAATGAGAAGCAATGTATGAAAAAACAAGAAGGATGAAGATATGAGTGAATGGAGTTGAGAATGAAAAAATGGAATGAGGATCGTGAGTGTGCGCCTTTTGTTTGGAGATTGATTGAGAATAGGACGTGTGAATGGGATCAGAAAATTGTTACATCAAATAAATAAGTTTATATGTATTTTTAACATTGTCGTTTTCCTCAACACAAGAATTATACGTGGGATGGATGAAAGTACCATTTAACCCTTTGCACTCGGCTGTCCCCTCTCATGGGACATCGTAATCCTAGCATATGATGGTAGGGAAAATTTTCAGACGTTAGTTCAGATCCGGACGTTAAATAGTCATATACAGGGTGTTCGGACAGCCCTGGGCTTAAATTGAAAGAGTAACTCCCTGAGACGTTCTAAGACGAAAATCAAGAGTAACGATTTTGCGTTTGAGGCTTTTTTTACGAGTTATAACTAGTTAAAGATAACGTTTAATCCGGACCGTTCGACTCTTGAGAGCGGGTAACCGAGGCAACTCGGTCGGTAACGTCGCTGAGTCTACAGTGACGCTCAAGCGTCGAACGGTCCAGATTAAACGATATCTTTAACTAGTTATAACTCGTAAACAAAGCATCAAACGCAAAATCGTTACTCTTGATTTTCGTCTTAGAATGTCTCAGGGAGTTACTCTTTCAATTTAAGCCCAGGGCTGTCCGAACACCCTGTATGTGTGGAGTATGTTTATTTGCTGTACTGCGATTGATTACACTGTGATAGATTGACTGATAGATCGAATGTATGACTGTGATAGATAGAATGTATAAATGATACTGTGTCGCACCCAGGGAAGTTTGAGTTTTATATTCCCTGAACGCGTCGAGAAGGGGAAAATGTGGCGACATGGAAGGGACTCTCTGCGAGTGTTTTCCGGATTCTAATGAGGCTGCAATCAAACACCCGTGGTAATGACGATCGGCTGGCCGTTTGGGCCTAATGACGGGCCGATGTTCAGGCCCTGTTGTAAAGTGTTTGATGCAGCCCCTTAGAACACCCGCAGAGATTCCGTGTCCCCACATATGTAAATTTTAATATACGATTTAACTAAACTATTATTATTTAACGATTTAACTAACTAATTATTTTCTAAATACGTGCAAACTAAGTTTAATTTCAACCTCAAATCTACAACAGTTTTACCATAACGACGAAAAAATAAGCATATGAAAAATATTTGCATACCATAAAACTACGTTTTGCATTTATCCTGTCATTTTAAACTTTTGTCTTCTACCATATTTACCTTAGACGTTTTGCGTTTATATTGCGTTATGTTGCCGTAGAATCGCTTTCGTCGAGCGCAAAGGATTAAGGTACAGTGAACGCGAGCAAGATCAATTTAAAGAACCCGAAAGTTTCAGGTTAAGTGCTCCGAACGCAATGCCGTAAGCGGTGCATTAATAGGCATCGCGCGGGATGCAGAAAGGGTTGAGCAGCTCGCGCGAACGGAAACTTCTTGAATAATCGATGAGGACACCGATGATGGCGTCGCTTCGCGACGAACGTACTACCAGCACTCGGCGTTTAATCCAGAACTCGAAGAACCATTTAAACGTCACTAGAACTCGAACGAGTTATGCAGAACAGCGACGACAAAGTGTAATGTGTGTACGACAGTTCCACCATTATTTGCATATTTGAAATGTGATTTTACGTAACCGATATTTAAAAAATTTGATTTTGAGAAGTTTCGAAAATGAAAATTTTAAACAATTTTGCCACCGATATGGCTAATTCTTGCCGTTAAATTTTTTTCAAAGCACGGAACACTTTTGATGGCAAGAAAAATTTATGTAATACGAACGTCATGTTTGAAGCGCTACCTTAACACGTTGAATGCCACGCCAGTTTTACAACTATTTACAATTGTAAGAGTTGAATAAAAAGTGACAGTTAGTGTATTTTGAACGTTACAACTAATTAGTAAAAAGTTATATAGGATTTGATTTAAGCGGCGTCGGTTTAAATTGATCTAGTTTATTAGATTTCGTTTTTACAACACTCTTTACACGTTCACTCGTTAGATATCTCTTTCTGTCCTCTCCTCACTCAGTCCTCTGTTTATATATCCACTCGTTACACTCATACGTCCATACATGCTTACATACAGGCATTTTAACCGCCAACGTACCTCGCATTCTCACTCTCTCACTCCATCGCTCTCGCTCTCTCACACACGCACTCTCGGTCGCGGTCTCCTCGTTCGCGTTTCGGCAACGGTTGTCGTTGCCGACCTTGCTTCTCAACCGTCTTTGGTGTTTGGGAAGAAAAACGGTTCGTTTCGAAGGAGACAATAACCGCCGGTTATATTCTAACGGATCGACCCTCCTACAGTTATATATATTTACCCCCATTGAACAATTAAAAATTTTTATTAGAACATCGAAAATAAAAGTTAATTTCTATGAACATTTATCTTCCTATTCCATCGTGCAATTTTCAATTTGGTTCTCATACTGCAACAAAATATACATTAACCGTCGATGATTCTATAACCCATTTCCAACGCTATAAATAAACATTTGTCTCCGTCGTATTATGTACTCTATCGTATAATTTTCATTTTGGTTTCCATACTGCAAAAAAGATATACCTACATTAATCGTCTATGACTCTATAATCAATTCCCAACGCTATAAATAAACATTTGTCTCCCTCGCATTATGTACTCTATCGTATAATTTTCACTTTGGTTTGCAAAAAAGATACACATTAACACGTTCCCTGCCGGACATTTTTTTAAAGACTTTCCGTTCAGGCCAGCGTGGGGCGTATACGCCCCACATTTTTTTTATGGTCGACACAAGCATGTTTTTTGTGGTATAATACACAATATTTCAGTAATTTAAAACCATAAATTTAAAAGAAAGGCATATCTCTTTATAAATTTAAACCAGAAAAGCGATCATTTTTATTTTATTTGACAAAATATTGTTAAAAATATGCCTTTTTTTAAAAGCACATTTTTCCGGCGTAGGAGGAAATTTTAGCATGGGGCGTATACGCCCCACGCGGCAGGGAACGCGTTAATCGTCGATGATTCTAGCGTTAACCGACAGACCGTGCTTGTTTACAAAGAATCGCGAGTCGATTTCGCGAAACTCTCGCAACTGTGTCCCGTCGTCTAAACAATTTCTCGTACTATTCAAACGACTTCGTCGAAGCGTTCCCTGGTTGTTCGCTCGAAGTTCCCCGTTAAGCTTCCCCCGGCACGATCGCGCGTCTTTTCAGCCCGTTCAACCAACGGACCGAATTTCTTCGAACGTCTCGTCGAGCAAGTACCTCTGTGTGGACGCGGGAGTCTCTTTCGACGCGGATAACGTTGTTTACCAGCTGAAAACAGGATACAGGACACCCGTTTGGCGAAGCTTCGAGGAGATTGCACGAGCTTCAATTAAAACGGACACGGAGGGGTGGGGCGGTGACGAAGGTGCCTTATTCCCGTTTCTTTTCGCTGCAAGGAGAGCCATTGTTTCGTTTCCCTTGACACTGGGACGCGAGAAAGCTTTCACGAGCTTTATCTGTCGCACTGTGCGCGGCACTGAAGAGATGTCCCCTGACAGAGACAGGTAAAAGGGGGTGTGTGTCTACCTGTGACGAAGTATCGAAAGGTATCCTGCCGCGAAAGTTACAATTATTTTATTAACCGTGCAATGGCACCCTGGTGTTGCACGAAAACGCTTATTCTTAAGTCCAGGAGATAAAATAAATTGCAGGAGTTTAATTTTCCCTTTCAAACATAGTCATCTTTTAATATTTTCACTATTAATGGTGACTATAGTCAATATAACCGTCCAACGTCTGAAGTTCAGTTGGTTTACTGACTATAGTGACTATAAATAAAGTAGACGTCAGAAATCCAGTTTTCCCTTCCAGATATAGCCACTTTTTAATAATTTTGTTATTACCGGTAACTGTAGCCAGTTGACGTCTGACGCTCATTGGATTTTCTGACTGTAGTGACTATAGATAAAATAGACTCCAGAAATGAAACTTTTCCTTTCAAATATAGTTATCTTTTATTATTTTCACTATTAACGGTGACTATAGCCACTTAACGTTTGGCGTTCATTAGGTTCACTGACTATAGTGGCTATAAATAAAGTAGACTCCAGAAATCCAACTTTCCCTTTCAATTATGTAGTCATCCCTTAATTCTTCACTACTGACGGTCACTATAGTCACTCGATATCTGACGCTCATTGGATGTATATACTATAGAGACTATAAATAAAGTAGAATCCAGAAATCCAACCTTCCCTTTCAATTATATAGTCATCCCTTAATTTTTCACTACTGACGGTCACTATAGCCAACCGACGTCTGGCGCTCATTGGATGTATTGACTATAGAGACTATAAATAAAATAGACTCCAAAAATTCAATCTTCCCTTTCAAATATAGTTATCCTTTATTATTTTCACTACTAACGGTCAGTATAGCCACTCGACGTCTGACGTTCATTGGGTTTGCTGACTATAGCGACTGTAAACAAACCAGACTCCAAAAAACCTTCCCTTTCAATTATATAGTCATCCCTTAATTTTTCACTACTGACGGTCACTATAGCCAACCGACGTCTGGCGCTCATTGGATGTATTGACTATAGAGACTATAAATAAAATAGACTCCAAAAATTCAATCTTCCCTTTCAAATATAGTTATCCTTTATTATTTTCACTACTAACGGTCAGTATAGCCACTCGACGTCTGACGTTCATTGGGTTTGCTGACTATAGCGACTGTAAACAAACCAGACTCCAAAAGTTCACCTTTAGATTACCTATTGTCAATGCGAACCACACAACAAGTAGGTCACTTGAAAAACACTCGCTGTTGATGACACAGTAGAAACAAAGGAAAACAAGAAAACGCGTGTTTATTATGACCTGTGGGATTTAATTTTGTCACGCTACAGAAAAACAGTTGCTTATCGCTGACTTAAACTATGAACTAACTGTTTGTCACGCAACATGCAGCGTTTGTCGAGCGTTTTGCAGTCAGTTGCATTAAAAATGTAGAATTCCTATTTCAGCGAAGTAAACGCCCCCGCAGTCCTAGCCTTAGGCTAGATGCAGACGAACGATTTTCTGACGCACGATCGTATCTTTTCTTGTTTTCCGAATTGAAAACCACAAAGACAGATGTACAACCGTCCAACTTAACCCTTTGACTGCGAAAGGCGTATATATACGCCTTCACAAATCCATCAATATATACGAAAGGCGTAAATATACGTCCTCTGTATTTTTCTACTATAACACCTTTATCACTGTTTTACCGATTAATTCAACATGGAATTTATTGTCCTATGTAACATAGCAACTAAATATGCTATTATTATTTGCCATTATTATTTTTTAAACCGTAAGAATGGTATAAAATTTTCGGGTACTGTTTTGTTCACTAGTCGGTGGACAACCAGTCGCAGCGACTGACATGCGAAAAACGCCCCGCAGTCAAAGGGTTAATGTTCTTGCCATTCAACCCTAGCTGTTACTGCATTTTCATTTAGATTTAAGTTCTTACTGTTTATATCTTATTGTTTTTCTTGCACACATGCATTTGTATTGTTACATTAACACATTCGCGACTGCTGACGTGAATTCACGACTTTTCAAGCTCTATTCCTGGTTGCCACTTACACATCACTTTCACATCTTTTTAAATTCTATTCCTGATTGCCACTGAACAATTATAAAGCGAGTATACCAATTATACAAATCCTTTTATTTTAAACAACACATTATTGCAGCATTGATATTTCAATATTTCAATTTTTATCATCTTTACCCTTGTTTTAACGATACGAGTTTGCGGCAACCAGTTTCAGAATTTTTATTATTTTTTATTTTTATTATTCATTATTTTCGCTGGTACTCAGTATTAGAAACGGAAAAGATTTGTCGGTCGCGAATGTGTTAAGTATTTATTTCTTTATTATGTACATATGTATTTATACTGTTATATTATGTGTTTGTATTGTTATCGGGCACAACAATGTGCGTTTTCCTAATAATTCTATATTGACTTCATAGCGTGAATAAAAAGAAGTCGCTCGTCTGCATCAGACATTAAGCTCCCAGTAAAAGAATCGTTCTGTAGTCGTGCACAGTGTGCGCTAAATGTTCGCGGGCGTTTCATCCTTTCTAATGGCCGGCTTCTGTTTCCATGGACGCGGTTAATAGTATACAGTTACTCGTCGCTAATCGTCGCGACCTGGAAACGCGGGAACAGTGGACGCGGCCGGCTATCTGGTCACCTCGAGCAACTCCTCCGAGCAAGGTCTCGAGAATGCAAATACAGTGGAACATCGATTATTCGAACAGCGATTATCTGAACTTCAGTTCTCCGAATGATCGATATATAGGCTTGGGTCATGAATATACAGTGGGGGTCGCTTAAAATTTGTAACACCTAGCGATTCGACGGATTCGAAATTTTTTAATTGTTAGAAATCAATTTCTTCTACTCTGTATTAGGTTGGAAGAAAGAAATTAACAGGATTAATTATCCTTAACCTACTGCAACGGACAAAAATTTAAATACAAAAAGTTAAGTTTATGTAGGACAATGTAAAACATCCCTAACCTACTGCAGTGGACAAAAATTTAAGTATAAGAAAGTTAAGTTTAAGTAGGGCAATGTGAAACATAATTTTATGGTTCGCAGATATTTTTTTGTCTATTTATTTTTATTGTTATTATGGTAGAACACTATTTATTGATTAGCACAGAACACAAATTTGATTTAAACCCTTATTTCTTATTAATTAATGTATTTATTTTCTTTGATCCTTTGGTCTTAAACTTTTGTCCGCTACTGTATCAACGATACCTTCAGTATTCGTACGAAATAACACAACCTTGTTTACTTCATTCCACAATTTAATACTTCAGAATTAAAATACCGTAACATATCACATGTTTTTCCATTCGTATTAACAGAAAAACGGATTACAATAATTAATATTGTAATCGCCACCGTAAAGTTCAACTGTCTGCGATATTTCTGTTTGAAATTCAGTCGTAAGAGTAAGCAAATCCATTTTTGCAAAAAGTTTCGCACGATTTGCATCGCGGGTTGCCTAAGGTCGAATTTTTTGTCTCCTGCTCGAGAATGGGTTACGATCGCTTAATGATAACGATCTGATTAGATCGAACCGATTCATTTCACTTGGAAACGTGGACTCGTTCCGTCGATACCTTTTCTTCGCCTGAAAAAGTTCAAGTGACTGTTAGAAATTGAATACAGAAATACAACGAAGCAAAAATTAATCATAAATCAGGTTTCTCTTAACGTACTTTCTCAAGGGCTTTTTTCAAAAGCCTAAGCCACATCTGGCATTTTAGGAAGTTCGAAGACATTCAGAAACAGAAGAATTTCTATGAAATTCCTATTTAATTCCTATGAAATATTGCATTTAGCGGTGTACTCCCATGGCATCCTGACTGAAACATGTGATTTCGGCGTGGCAATCAAAGGATTAACTACTTACAATTGTGAGTTGAATAAAAATTGACAGTTAGGGCATTTTGAACATTACCGCTAATTAGAGGATACCTTGAAGTAAAAAGTAGCCCATTGAACAATTAAAAATTTTCATATATGACCGCATACGCTTTCTTCTGTGACACCATGATGAAAATTGGCGACCAGAGCGTTACAGCTACTTATAATTGTAAGGGTTGAATAAAAATTGACAGCTAGTCCATTTTGAACATTAATGCTAATTAGAAGGTACTTTGAATTAAAAAATACCCCATTGAACAATTAAAAATTTTCGTATATGAGCGTTTCTCTTGTGACGCCATGGTGGTCATTGGTGATCGGAGCGCTACAGCTACTTATAATTGTAAGGATTGAATAAAAATTGACAGTTAGGGCATTTTGAACATTAATGCTAATTAGAGGATACCTTGAAGTAAAAAGTAGCCCATTGATCAATTAAAAATTTTCGTATATGAGCGTTTCTCTTGTGACGCCATGGTGGTCATTGGTGATTGGAGCGCTACAGCTACTTATAATTGTAAGGATTGAATAAAAATTGACAGTTAGGGCATTTTGAACATTAATGCTAATTAGAGGATACCTTGAAGTAAAAAGTAGCCCATTGATCAATTAAAAATTTTCGTATATGAGCGTTTCTCTTGTGACGCCATGGTGGTCATTGGTGATTGGAGCGCTACAGCTACTTATAATTGTAAGGATTGAATAAAAATTGACAGTTAGGGCATTTTGAACATTAATGCTAATTAGAGGATACCTTGAAGTAAAAAGTAGCCCATTGATCAATTAAAAATTTTCGTATATGAGCGTTTCTCTTGTGACGCCATGGTGGTCATTGGTGATTGGAGCGCTACAGCTATTTATAATTGTAAGGATTGAATAAAAATTGACAATTAGTGCGTTTTAAACATTACTGCTAATTAGAAGGTACTTTGAATTAAAAAATTCCCCATTGAATAACTAAAAATTTTTATTAGAATATCGAAAATAAAAGATTAATTCCTATGAAATATTGCATCTAACGGTGTACTCCCATGGCATCCTGACCGAAACATATGATTTTGCCGTGACAGTCAAAGGGTTAAATAAGAATATTGTCTCGCTCGCCAACTTACCAGCTCGCTACAGTATCTATTTAGACACAGAGCTTCATTTCTCTCAGGAAACGTAACGTAACGTAACAACTGCCTCTGAAACGTGCATCGTTCGTTTCTCCGCGCGTATTCGAACGATTATATCGAAACGAAGCTCTTTCGTGGCACCGTTCGACCGTTTAATTGACATTTCAACGCACTCGAAAACGAAAGCAAACCGACCTGACGGAATAAATTATGAAAATCGTCGGTCTTCCGCTCGGAGCGAGCCTGAACGGTGAATATTTGATGGGAAAGTATGGCAGGCGAGCTGGTTCCAGGTTGATTCTTTAAATCATGGATGAAACATTCTAATTGCGCTCGCAGCAACTGTTTCTCCCGTTCAATTATCGGACGAACGGCCGGCGATGTGTTTCGATCATCCGTGTTTGGCTCCCGTGACGTCGGATTTATGAATAAACGATCTGATAGGTGGAACACATTGCGAACAGGAATTTAGGGATGAGGATACTGCTTTAGCGTGTAGCGAAAGAGTGGGGAAAAAAGCACGAACAAGTATTAGGTATGCAAATTAATTAGATGTTTTTGCATTTAACGCTTTGTAACTTCTATTAAAATTAAAACCCTTTTCCCATCCTACAGTGATTTGATAGTGGCAATATTTAACTCCAAGAAACATTAAAACAATTGGTGACAACTCCGAAAAATTTCACTTAATAGCAGTAAACAATATGGCGTTCGACAAGGTGCGTTTGAGGCACTGCATTCTTTTTGCTTTTGAACCTATAAAGAATACTCGTGATGCTGAGTAAATGTATTTGGGCCATTGTTTCTGATATGGTTGACATTAGTATAGAGACGAGCGACAAAAGATGGTTGGTATCACCCTGCAATTATAAAGTAGCGAGCGAGCTCTAATGAGCAATGAGTATCGATAACAACTGCGACAAACATCGAACATTCAAGAAGGCTGGTCGATAAGAAACAGAAGATTCCAACCAGAACATTCCAACAGTTTCTTATCGTAGTGGAAAATTCTAGGAAATTCTACTTTTATTTTATTTAGTAGAGTGAGATGGTAGGGCTCAGGTATGAATAAAATTAGGTAAAGTGATTAGAATATTAATAAATCTTTATTTAAAATAGTTTTAATGATAACAACTTAAAAGACTTTACAACTTAGCAACTACGACGTTCTTACTTCCTTCAGAATCACAATATTTCTGCCCCGCGCTTGCATTTTCCCCGTCATATATTCTTCCAAACACTCGTTTCCTTTCTTTTTAAGTTTAAACCTTTCTGACTCAATGCATTCGGTCACATTCACCAAAAATTCCTCAGTTGCAACGTTTTCTCAAGTGCTCATCTTTCGCGCCTTAAAAACATTAGAATCCAAACATTCTACGTTCACAGAGTCAAATACTCTTCACATTTTTCTAAAATTATACCCTATCAATCGGATTTCTACGTTAGTTAGTTTAAATTCGGTCACTCTTTGGTCTTAAACTTTTGTCAGCTACCGTATTCTTTCAATCACTTGGTTTCTTTCTTTCTAATCGTCAACATTTCTCACTCGATGCATTCGGTCACATTCACCTAAAATTCCTCAGTCGTGACGTTTTCTCAAGTGCTCATCTTTCGCGCCTTAAAAACATTCAAATCCAAACATTCTACGTTCACAGAGTCAAATACTCTTCACATTTTTCTAAAATTATACCCTCTCAATCGGATTTCTACGTTAGTTTAATTTCGGTCACTCTTTGGTCTTAAACTTTTGTCAGCTACCGTATTCTTTCAATCACTCGGTTTCTTTCTTTCTAATCGTCAACCTTTTTCACTCGATGCACATTCGCTCGCGTTCACCTAAAATTCCTCAGTCACTCAGTTTTCTCAAGTGCTCATCTTTCGCGCCTTAACCCTTTCGCGGAGGAGCGCTCAGAAATGAATTGCGCTCTAAGCAGCCGGCGCGCCGGTGGAAGATCGTCCAATTCAAGCATTCTTCAGACTTTCCCAAACTTGCATTCACTCGATCACATTCCCACAATTATATTTGATTATGTAAAAAAATCTCTGCACAAGAAGCGTGTACTGCTAGCGCATTGAAAACAAACGACTTAATGGACATTATTGGGCAGTTTCTGATAACAAGTGAACGGGGCGCCAAAAGGCGCTGTCCGCCGCGAAAGGGTTAAAAACACCCTAGTCCAAACATTCTACGTTCACACGGCTTACAACTCAAGCACTCTTCACATTTTCCTAAGCTCGTATCCACTCGATCGCATTCCTACAAAATTACGTTTAGATCGAAATGCATGCTGACATTGATTCAACGCTTAACCCATTTGCATCATGACTCTACTTAAAGTGCCTTGTTCAGGCATCAGCGACGTTCAAACTTGATTTCCGAATTGTTCATGGAGATTTTCACAACAAAAGTAAAACTTGTCAAGAATATAATGAACTGATGTAGGTGAGACTGTTCAACAAAAGGAATCGAACATGATTTGTGGCAGATGAAGAAGATTCAGCGACTGGTAATGAAAGAAAGTCACAGCTCGCGGATTGTTCCGCGCTTGGACGCAAATGGGTTAACCCCTTAATCTACGATTTACGTTCGAGAATTTTGGGCCGAAAACATAAACAAGCTCGCGGAGCCTTAGAGCCATTCGCACGACTTGTATCACACCATTGCTGATTATTAATTTTGTATTACTAATTTTTGTATAAATAAACTTTTTGTAGTACTTGCATCTACCACAATTATTACATCAGGTTGTAATTACTTATCAAATATTTCACAAATATTTATAACTTTAGGAGGGCACGCCGCTAATATTTATATTTGATCCGATCATCGTACGCGGGCTATGCCCGTAATATTTACGTTTGGCCCGATCATCGTACACGGGCTATGCCTGTCATTGTAGGTTAAGGGGTTAAAACAATATAATCTTTTTTAGTTTCATATCGCATTTTATACCGTCAGTCACCAATGACTGACGCGGCCCGAACGGAAAGTTCAGTGTCAATCATCTATGACTGACGTAGCAGCTAACGTGTTAACCGTTTGCACTCGAGAGGTGATTGTTAGTCGTCTAATAATACTAACTTCAAAGATTTACAAATTCGAAACATTTACTATGATTCACGTATATTAAACTTCATTTAGTTTAGATAAGTCGTATATTAAAATTTACATATAAGACTGTTTAACTCTGAGTTTGACTAATAAACAAACTAACTGAAATCTGCAAATTTGCGAAGCCATCATTTGGTGATCAACAGTCACCTCTCGAGCGCAAAGGGTTGAAGTAGAATCAAAGTGTAGTCTGTAGATTTAATTAGTTACACAATAAATTAGTTTAAATGAGCTTCACGCTAATCGTTTGCCAACCAAATCCGACACGATCCTTATTCGAAACGTGTCGAACAGACTTTGGGGATCGAGGAACAACCCGCTGACAGAGGTCTATTGAAAATTTCACTGTTTATTAGAGATACAGGCGGGATTGGTTTCAGTTTCTATTTACACGACTAGAGGCGTTTCGAAGGCGTGATCAAATATTCGCGTGGTCTTATTTAAAATTCCATTCCGGGTTATCGAAAGTCGATGTTCCGCTTTCTGTTTTCCTTCGCAACTTCCGAGGCGGGACAAACGCTTTCGCGCAATTTCCGCGCTCTCCACCGGCGTGTTTGTACTGCGACAGTTATCGTAGAAATCTGATAATAAATAAGTACAATAGTATTTGGCTGCAAATTAAAGGGGGGTATTTTGTTGCGTAAATCTGTCAGAAAATAGATACTCTTCTTCTTTTTCTTAAAGAATATTGTCTTACGAACGGATGTGCGAAATTTCATGTTCAAATTTCTAAAGTTGCCCTACTTTTTTGGGTATTCTAATACCTGCTACTGTTAAATTCGAGTTAATTGCGAATCTTTTTTGATCTTCTTATTTTGAACAAGTAGAATGTCTGGAATTACGAAAATAGTCGGGGAACTTGTTTTAAACGAGTGCTTTCGAGGCTTTAAGCAAGCATCGATTTTCATTACTTATCTTAAAGAAGGTTCGTAGATGTCGATGAGACACGGATAAATGTACATGGAAAATGAGGACGTGAAAGGTTAGGTTACGTAGTTCTTCTGTACAAAAATGTAAAATCCTAAAAAATATATTCTAAATTAAAATACCCCCTTGAATTTGTCTTACCTAACGATAAAATGAACAGTCTTAAGCTGAATGTTTTCTTACTGTTTGTGACCAACAAGAAATCTCGCTGAAGGCTGCTAAAACGCATATACGCACTCATAGCAGTCAAAGGGTTAATTAAAATGCGAATATTTCACGTCGATCTGTGGGCACCTTAACGCTAGGTTTACGGGACCCGCCAATTTGGTGGATTTTGGACTTCATGAGTAAAACTTGCAAAAATAATTACTATTATTCCTAGCAATTTTTGCTTAGTTTTATTGATGGAGCAATACAAATATTCCCAAATCTATTCTCCTCTCAGTCCTGCAATTTCAAATTCTTTTTGATGTATACCTATTCCTTAACACGTTGAATGCCACAGGGGTCACCAGTGACCGGCACTCAACTTGACGATGGCGCCGTGGAGGTCACCGGTGACCGGCGCGCTCAAATTGATAGAAATACATAATTTTGAAAAATATCAATACTTATCGATTTTTCATTATTACCACCGTTAACCCTTTGAGTGCTAAATACTCCCGGTCAAAGTGCTCCGCGTGGACAGTCCTCTATTAGTAATTGTATTGCTCTAAATCGGAGCGAGGAAAAATTGACAAACGCAAATACACGTCTTTAATCCACGCGAGTAACTTTCGTCAGGGACGCATATTTGCACCCACAGTAGTCAAAGGGTTAACACGTTAAACGCCATGGAGGTCACCGGTGACCGGCGCGCTCAAATTGATAGAAATACATAATTTAGAAAAATGTCAATACTTATCGATTTTTCATTATTACCATCGTTAATGCAATGGTATGAAGAAATTAATACAGTAAAAAATATCTAAAAGTAGTTACACTTATTTGTCGTAGGTAATATTTCATCGGTGTATCGTATAATAGAAAATTCATCGTGGCTCCACGGGCAAACCCTGTAAAACTGGCGTGGCATTCAACGTGTTAATATATGAATATCAGAAGTAGGTATACAAGAAATGTCCGTAAACCTGGTGTTAACGCTACCTAACGAAAACAATCAAGCGTGAGTACACCTTACGTTGTTCTGCCGTCCCGCGAGGCATCCCATCAGCCACAAACAGTACGCAGCAGTGTAAGTAGGCGCTTAAACGAAACGTTATGTTAAAAATCAGTCTTTGTTGTTCCAAACAGAGCCAGTAAGATAATTGCAGTCACGCAGGAACTCTTGCAGAGGACACTTCGACCGACTGTACCAATCGCTCAGGAAACTGTACGACCGTGGCTCTTCGTGCTCGTGAAGAAACCGGCACAGGTTGCAAATCGCGCTTGAAATACCACCCTCGACTTTGTAGTACCTCTTCCAGGCGAAGTACTCGCTGTACTCTCGCGGATTCTTCATCAGGCGCTTTAAATAGTCGGCCAGGTCCTTGGGCTCGTCGAAATCGAGCGCGTCTATGTAAGATCGCGGCGGCGCGAATTGGCTGTAATTGGCGCCACCGTAAACTATGGGGACCACGTTGTACCTGCAAACGCAATTGTAAACAACGTTAGATTTCCTTTGGAGGATAGCATGTTGGCGAATCTTTGTAGGAATGCGATCGAGCGGATGCGAGTTTGGGAAAGTCTGAAGAGTACTTGAGTTGGGCGATTGTCGTGCGAACGCAGAATGTTTGGGCTCGAATGTTTCTAAGGCGTGAAAGATGAGAACTTGAGAAAACAGTGCGACTGAAAAATTCTGGGTGGTCGTGACCGAATGCGTAGAGTGAGAAAGGTTGACAATTAGAATGAAAGGAAACGAGTGTTTGGAAGAATATATGTAGGAATGCGATCGAGTGGATGCGAGTTTGGAAAAGTCGGAAGAGTACTTGAGTTGGGCGATTGTCGTGCGAACGCAGAATGTTTGGGCTCGAATGTTTCTAAGGCGTGAAAGATGAGAACTTGAGAAAACGGTGCGACTGAGAAATTGTGGGTGGTCGTGACCGAATGCGTAGAGTGAGAAAGGTTGACGATTAGAATGAAAGGAAACGAGTGTTTGGAAGAATATATGACGGGGAAAATGCGAGCGCGAGGCAGAAAGTATTGGACGGTGAAGACAGAAAGGTTTGGTTGTGAACGTAGAAAGAGTGTTAAAGTTGCTAAGTTGTAAAGTCGTTTAAGTTGTTTTGTTAAATTGTTTTAAATATATTGTTATTAAGTTTTAATCGCTTCACTTTTATTTTTCACATCTGAATTCCATCTTTCGTTCTACATTTTATAGAACATTTCCTATATCTTTGGTGAATTAAACAGGGAATAAATATTGGTGTCTAAATAAGTAACTGAATAAAATTAGTTTGGAATTGAACAGGAAATGAATATTGGTGACTAAATGAGTAACTGAATAGAATTAGTTTGAAATTGAACAGGAAATGAATATTGGCGACTGAAATAAGTAACTAAGTAAAATTTGTTTGACGGGTAAGAATGTGAAATTTGAGAAAAAAAGTAGAATTTATGTTATATTCTATATTTGAAATAAAACAACGTTAGCAAGCATGTAGGTGAATTTTTGATGAATTAATATTTTGTCTGCCACGATGGTCATTGGTGACCAGAGAGCTTCAGCTGCTTACAATTGTAACAGTTGAATAAAAATTGACTATTAGTACATTTTAAACATTACCGCTAATTAGAGGATACTTTGAAGTAAAAAGTACCTCATTGAACAATTAAAAATTGTTATTAGAACATCCAAAATAAAAGATTGATTTCTATAAAATATTGCATCTAGCGGAGTACTTCCGTGGCGTCCACACCTTAATTAACCCCTTGCACTACTTTCATGAGTCTGACTCGTGATGAAAGTTTTGTGCCAGACATGAATATCACGAGTCAGACTCGTTATCGGCATTTCAGGCCAAAAATGAATATCACGAGTCTGACTCGTTATCGACATTTCAGGCCAAACATGAATATCACGAGTCTGACTCGTGATCCTAATTTCGGTTCAGTTCAGGTCCATTCTCGGTTCTCTATATTAAAATTTATTTCTGATGTGTTTATTATTTCCTTTATTATTATATTTATATTATTATTAATTATTATTATTAATTATTATTTTTATTTATATTATTATTATATTATTATTATTATTATATGTAATAATTAACGTATTCCTACAAATTTTTTATTCAAATTCATTTAAATTTTCAAAGATTTTCATCGTGTGAAGTAAATATGAGAGCGGGACTATGCAACTCAGTCGTAAGGTATTGTGTTTCAAATTGTACCACTCGAGCTCCGCCGCTCGGCACCTCCCGCAACCATTCCGACGGTCAACTTTAGCACGGCTTTTTCAGAGATTCGCGGTAGTGCAAGGGGTTAACAATATTGCCACTATCCTAAGTCTTGCCATCTACAAACTGAACAACAATCCTCCCGCGATTGCCCAGAAAACGATGGTTACCGTTCCATCCGTATCACCACTCATCGTAACCGTTTCGAAAGCGAAAACGGGACCATGAAAAACGACACGAGGCTACCAATACATAGAACGAAACGAACACAGAAAAGAGGGGCAAACCTGTCAGGTGGAATCGCCGACAGCGCGGCCACGTGTCGAAACAATTTCATCGTTGGTGGGTTGGGAGCGGGGGGAGAAGCCGACGCAATGGCCGTCAGCCGATTCGAAACTCGCCCGTGGGGTAGCGGCCATCGCTGCGGCTGACAATTTTATCGCGGATGATCGCCATTGTTTTTACCTGAGCGCGTTGTACAGCTTCTCCGTTACGTAATCGTCGCACAGCGAGTTCTCGAACGACAGGTAGAAAAAGTAGCCGGGTTCCGCGACCTCCACGAAGCAGTCCTTGCTGTGAGGACAATGGTTCCTGCCGCATGCCCCGTAAATGTCCACCGCTATGTGCTTGGTCAGCTCGTTCACGTACTTCTGGCGGCCGCTTCTTGCGTTGCAGTTGCTCACGAACCAGATTACGGGTTTCGTCTTACCCTGGATCGTCCTCGACAACGCTTCCTTTGGCTGGTCGATGCCTTCTCGGTCACCTGCGCAAACGAATCGTTCACCTGATGACGTGAGTGCGCGATAGTTAGCGATTACATGGAGATTTTGTAGAGTTTGCGATGGTTTTGAGTCAGGTTATTCGTTAGACGAACTGTACTGGTCGCGATTTTTTTATTTGTAATTAATTACTTCAATCACGTGACGTCACTCGGTAGAAATTTATTTTATGGATCGCTGATGACGTGGTCAGAGATGCGAGTCCGTAGATGGTCAGCGATTAAATAGAGATTTTGTAAAGTTTGCGATGGTTTTGAGTCAGGTTATTCGTTAGACGAACTGTACTGGTCGCGATTTTTTTATTTGTAATTAATTACTTCAATCACGTGACGTCACTCGGTAGAAATTTATTTTATGGATCGCTGATGACGTGGTCAGAGATGCGAGTCCGTAGATGGTCAGCGATTAAATAGAGATTTTGTAAAGTTTGCGATGGTTTTGAGTCAGGTTATTCGTTAGACGAACTGTACTGGTCGCGATTTTTTTATTTGTAATTAATTACTTCAATCACGTGACGTCACTCGGTAGAAATTTATTTTATGGATCGCTGATGACGTGGTCAGAGATGCGAGTCCGTAGATGGTCAGCGATTAAATAGAGATTTTGTAAAGTTTGCGATGGTTTTGAGTCAGGTTATTTGTTAGACAAACTGAACTGGTCGAGATTTTTTTTTTTTGTAATTAATTATTTCAATGAAGTGACGTTATTCGCTAGTAATTTATTTTACGGATCGCTGATGACGTGGTCAGTGATACGAGTGCGTAGATGGTCAGCGATTACATAGAGATTTTGTAGAGTTTGCGAGGATTTAGGTTTGTGTTAGGTTCGAATTAGGTTGTAAGAACGATTACTTTTTTTGAAAGAGTTTAGGTGCGAGTTAGATCCGGGTTAGGTAGTAATTACCATGATTTCTTTACAGAAATTAGGCCTGGGTTAAGTTTGAACTACATTATAGGAACAACCTTTTTTGGAGGAAAATTAAATCTGGATTAAATTGAAGAAATTATGATATTTTTTTTTACAGAAATTTGGTCTAGATTCAGTTCGTACTAGATTATATAATAGTTACTGTGTTTTCTTCTGAGAAATTAGATTTCGGTTAGGTTCGAATTAGGTTGTAGAAATTACACTTCGGTTAGGTTTGAATTTGAAAATAACTTTCTTCGGAGGGAAACAAAATCTGGTTAGATTCATGTTAAATTTTAAAAACAAAGATGATTCTTCTAGAATAACTTAAGATTGTAAAAGAAAGAATGGAGAGATTCATATATATCGCCTTTCATATTTCTCAAGTAAATTTAAATCCGTAAAATGAAGCTTCTTCTATAATGTTTCAACTATAAATAGTAAACTGGAGTATTTGTATGCTTCATCACTATTTGGGTTAATTAAATCAATTTTAGTCATGGTCGTTTACGTTTAGCGAAGTAAAAATAACGTATTTTCAGTGAATCTTCGTAATCTGCATTATGTCCCTAGACTAATGAAAAGATTTACGTAAATGTTAACAATTTCGAATAACGATTTGTAAACGTGACTCGGACGAAAAGGTTGTAGAAGGCATTGATAAACGTAACGGACAGTTAATTTGCGACGGTTAATATAGTCATCGGGCGACGCTTTAATTAGCAAGATTCCATGGAAACTTCGTTAAGTTACGCAACGCTATTATGCAAAAGAATTGTCGCCACTCCCTGCTGTATACAACGGCCATTAAAAGTATTCGTGCACACCCACTCATACTTTTCAATGACGCATTTCGCGAGCAGCAGCTTCTACGCCACATTTTCGTTGTCACGTAAACGTATTTACTATGAAATGAATCTAATTAATACGCTACGTATTAGTATCAAATGATAAGTATTTATGTATTCATCGAAGTCGTATTTTGAATTCGTTCTTTTGAATGCTCCATATACATTAATGAAGAAAAAATTATACAATAATCAAATATTTATACTGGATGAATCTCAAAATTTGATAGCCTCAGACGATTTGTGAATTACTCGTTACAAAAAAAAATTGTTTTAAAGAAAAATCACACGATAAACATTTAAATATTAAAATAATATGAATTTTATTCGATACATTTTTTCTGTAGCGAATAATTTACATATTCTTTCTTAACACTTACTACATTTTATTTCTTATATATTCTAAATATACGAAACCCTTTTTTTCTTGTAATCAAAACAAATATGTTAACGAAACATTGCAGCAGAGCTATAGAATCACTAAACCGTTCATCTACTGGGCAGTTTACCTTAAATCTTAAATAATTACTTACTAACAACAATATTATTTACAAGCAGCAAAACAATCACAAATGACGTGCACGTGTTTCTCATAAACACTATGTACCGTTCACTTTCCGCTTTCTAATTCTTTCTAATTCTTCTCCTCCATTACGATGCACGCACACGAATTCCCCAAGAAATCACGCGATCGCTATCAATACGCTGAAAATTGCAATTTAACCCTTTTAGTGCTAAATACTCCCGGTCGATGTGTTCCGCGTGGACAGTGTTCTATTAGCAATTGTGTTGTTCTGAATGAGAAATTGGAAAACTTGACAAACGCATATATGCGTCCATAATTTACGCGAGTAACTTTCTCCACAGAGACGCATATACACGTCCATAATTCAAACTAGTAACTTTTTTAGACGCATATACGCGCCCATAGCAGTTAAAGGGTTATACTTCAAACCAAAGAATTTTAATTTTAACATGGTAATTGATGCACTGTATTACTTCTTTTACTTAACCCTTTGAGTGTTAAATACTCCCAGTCAAAGTGTTCCACGTGGACAACGCAGTATTAGCAATTGCGTTGCTCTAAATGAGAAATTGGAAAAATTGGCAAATGCATATATGCGTCCATAATCCATGTGAGTAACTTTCGTCAGAGACGCATATACGCGTCCATAGCAGTCAAAGGGTTAATAGTACCCCAAAGTTTATTCTAAAGAAGTAAGCAACGTTTTTCATTACCCAATCAGACACTTAATTAACCCTTTGAGTGTTAAATACTCCCAGCTCGAAGCGTTCCACGTGGACAACGCTCTATTAGCAATTGCATTGCTCTAAGTGAGAAATTGGGAAAATTGGCAAACGCATATATGCGTGCATAATCCATGTGAGTAACTTTCGTCAGAGACGCATATACGCGTCCATAGCAGTCAAAGGGTTAATAGTAACCCAAAGTTTATTCTAAAGAAGTAAGTAACGTTCTTCATTACTCAATCAGACACTTAATTAACCCTTTGAGTGATAAATACTCCCAGTCAAAGTGTTCCACGTGGACAGCGCTCTATTAGCAATTGCGATGCTCTAAATGAGAAATTGGAAAAATTGACAAACGCATATACCCCATAATTATTAAGTAACTTTCGTCAGGGACGCATATACGTGCCCATAGCACTCAAATGGTTTATAGTACCCCAAAGTTTATTCTAAAGAAGTAAGCAACGTTTTTCATTACCCAATCAGACACTTAATTAACCCTTCAAGTGTTAAATACTCCCAGCTCGAATCATTCCACGTGGACAGCGCTCTATTAGCAATTGCGTTGCTCTAAATGAGAAATTGGAAAAATTGACAAACGCATATAATCGTCCATAATTATTAAGTAACTTTCGTCAGAGACGCATATACGCGTCCACAGTTCACACGAGTAGCTTTCGTCAGAAACGCATATACGCGTCCATAGCAGTCAAAGGATTAATTTCTGTTAATCATACTCAGCATTCCATTTCCCTCTCGATACCAGTTATCGCGACCCGAACGAAATATCCAACGGTTGTGCATAGCTTTTCTTTCTCATCCGTCGGACACGTTCCCTCCAAATTGTTCCTAGTTGCGCGCGAAGGCGCATGTCACCGCGAGCGTTTTTCTGCCTGCCAGGAAAGAACAGTTACACCCGTGTCTCCGGTTACGGCCGCATTCTTCGTTGTGGCAAAGCGAACGCGCAGGCGGAACAGAGATTAACTGCAAACTGACACGTTTATAAAACCGGAAAACACGCGTATTCAGATAGAAGTCGGGTGGGAAGAGTTGCACTCCCGCGCGTATGGCGCGCTGAAGAAAACTGACGAACGACGATAGAACAATTGTCGAATAACCGATTTAACCCTTTCGCTTCGATAGTCCAGTTCGTCGAAGGAAGCTGAACGGAAGCACGCGCCAGAAATGTGCATAATGTTAATAATTTTTGTATATTCATACGTTTTTCTAAGTCTTAAATAACAACTGCGCTTAATTAAACGATCGTTGTTTTAATATAACAAGTGTAGTTTTCGTTTTTAATACGAAAAGACTGATACAAAATTATATTAGTTATTCTAATAACATTAGATTAATTATTGTTTACTTAGTTTTAGGTATTTATATATTTAGAAGAATTCACGATTAGGTATTTATACATTTACAAGACTTTACGAATAAATGTTCAATGTAATTAACACATCTCACGCAAGTGTTGTCTCGACAAACTCTCACCTCGTAGCAGGCGATTTCTCGTAATTCGTGCGTAAAATTAGTTGTGCATAAAATAACTTTTGTTTTTGAACTTTGAGCTTTTTTATTATAAAACTTTTGGTTTCTCTTTAAAAACTAATTTAAAAACCGATCCGCACAAAACGACTTTAATCGCTTTCTGTGCAAGATGTATTAACACATCTTTAGCGGGTGACGTGAATCATAGACCTACTGCGGGATACTGTAATTACATTTACGAAAATGCTGGACGTTGTATACGGGAGACTGAGATCACAATCGCAGAGTTCAGTAAGGAACAAAAAGCAAAGATACATAGAAGCAATTCCTTTTTCAAAAATAACACAAATTTTGGTGTTCATGAAGGTGAATACGACTTTTATTCGATCTCGCGTCATTGCTATTGCTATCTGGATATTCTCGCTTTTGGTGTTCGCGCAGTCCAAACCGCGCCCGCAAAAGATCTTCCATTTTTTCCTCGAAAAAGCACTGCAATTGATTCTATTCGCTCTTGTTATTAGTTAGTCTTAAACCAGTACTGTTCATAAATTCTCCAAAGTACAATTTTTAATAAATTCCACACTAGTTCAGGACCAACTAATAACAAAAGTAAACAGAATCAACGACACCGCTTTGTTGCGGAAAAAATGAGTGATCTCCCCATTCGGTTCTAAGTGTTAACACGTTCCGTGCCACGTGTACCA
>JAOPTO010001510.1:0-24569 GCA_033822845.1 Tetrapedia diversipes | reverse complement strand
CACTCATCTACTCACACTCGCTTCCAATTTCATTAATTCTCTCCTTCACCTCCTCCTTTCACTCATCTACTTACACTTGCTTCCACTTATTCATTCTCTCACTATCTCCAACCCCATCTGAATATAATGCTTATCTACTGACACTTGCTTCCACTTATTCATTTCCTCATTATCTCCACACCCCATCTCAATATAACCCTTATCTACTCACATTCGCTTCCAATTTTATTAATTCTCAAATTCATTCCCCCGTCTCATTCATCTACTCACACTCGCTTCCAATTCTATTAATTCTCCCATTCATCTCCCCGTCTTATTCATCTACTCACACTCACTTTTAGTTTTAATCATTCTCTCAATCATCTCCCCCACTGACTCATCTACTTACACTCGCTTCCAGTTTTATTAATTCTCAAATTCATCTCCCCCTCTCATTCATCTACTCACACTCGCTTCCAATTTTATTTATTCTCTCATTCATCTCTTCCTCTCCCTTATTTACTCACCCTTGCTTCCACTTATTCATCCCCTCGTCATCTCCACACCCAATCTCAATATAATACTGATCTACTCACCCTTGCTTCCACTTATTCATTCTCTCACTATCTCCACACCCAATTTCAATATAATGCTTATCTACTCACACTTGCTACCAGTTTTATTAATTCTCTTATTCATCTCCCCCTCTCATTCATCTACTCACACTCACTTCCAGTTTTATTAATTCTCTCATTTATCTCTTCCTCTCACTTATCTACTCACCCTTGCTTCCACTTATTTATTCTCTCACTATCTCCACACCCAATCTCAATATAATACTGATCTACTCACCCTTGCTTCCACTTATTCATTCTCTCACTATCTCCACACCCAATTTCAATATAATGCTGATCTACTCACACTTGCTTCCAGTTTTATTAATTCTCTTATTCATCTCCCCCTCTCATTCATCTACTCACACTCACTTCCAGTTTTATTAATTCTCTCATTCATCTCCCTCTCTCATTCATCCACTCACACTGCTTCCACTTATTCATTCTCTCACTATCTCCACACCCAATTTCAATATAATGCTGATCTACTCACACTTGCTTCCAGTTTTATTAATTCTCTTATTCATCTCCCCCTCTCATTCATCTACTCACACTCACTTCCAGTTTTATTAATTCTCTCATTCATCTCCCTCTCTCATTCATCCACTCACACTCGCTTCCACTTATTCGTTCTCTCACTATCTCCACACCCAATTTCAATATAATGCTGATCTACTCACACTTGCTTCCACTTATTCATCCCCTCGTCATCTCCACACCCAATCTCAATATAACGCTAATCTACTCAAACTTGCTTCCACTCATTCACATCAGCCTGTGCCAAATCTGCCGACTTCTAAAACGTATACAAATTTTTCTCTCAAAACCAGCAATCATTATCCTTCGTTTCGCTATAGTTCCACCAAAGTTAATTCAACCTCTGTCTTGAACGCATAAAGCTGCGTCGCCGTCGTTTAACGTGCAGAAACTAAAAAAAGAGGTCGCGTGGAGCGTGTACGTTACAGTTAAACTAACGTCATAACCGGAAGGAAGGAAGGAAGGAAGGAAGGAAGGAAAGGAAAAAAGGTATTCCTGCTCGTTGGAACGCGGAGAACGGTTCTGAGGTAAGTAACGGCTTACGGTAGCTGGATGGCCGCCATTGTGGTAGCTGGAAGGATGCGGGAGGCTCCGAAAACGGGGATCGTTTAAGTGACCATGAGACTCTTTTTACGACTGTTCTTTACGCGACACTAAAAGCGCTTGAAACTTTTTACGATTCGACTATTCGAGACGGGCTCCATCTTCCCCGTGTACGTACAGTAGCGGGTATAAGTTTAAGACAACAAGATGTAAATCATTTTGTTTATTAAATATACAGTCGTGGACAAAAGTTTAAGACGAGAGGAGAATGTAAAACATAATTTTATAGTTCGGAAATATTGTTTTTCTATTCATTTTTACCGTTATTATGATAGAACAGTATTCATTGATTAGTATAGAACACAAATTTTATTTATATTGTCATTTCTTAACAATTTATTTATTTATTTTCTTCAACCATTTGGTCTTAAACTTTTGCCCACTACTGTACAATCACACTTGTACTTGATGTCTATTGCAAATGTGTACAGTAGCAGGCAAAAGTTTAAGACCAGAGGACAATGTGAATCATAGTTTGTAAATGTTGTTTTTACTGTTGTTACAGTAAAACACTATTTATTGATTAGCATAACATACGAATTTCGTTTATCGTAGTATGAATTAATTAATTTACTTTCGTTTACTATTTGGTCTTAAACTTTTGTCCGCTACTGTACACCCGTCTCGAGATCTGTCGTCAACTCTGTCGCACGGCCAGCTATTTCGTTAACTTTAACGCGTATATGCAAAGTAAGTAGTACTTTTGCTGCAGTAATAATAGAAACAGCGACGAATACAAATTTCGTTGCAGTACGATCAAAATTTTTATTAATCTTGAATTCCCATTGCTTGAAGGCTCCATTTTCTTATGGTCCAGGTATAAAACATGCAAAAGCAATGTTATAATAATTAAAATTTATAAGTATATGCATACATGTAAATATTTATTAATCGAATATTTAATTCGTAATATTGAATTTGGAATACTAATTTACACCTATATTAACAACATTAAATCTTAATAATTGATAAATAAAAGATAGTTACTAATAACTGACTATATTAATTTAATATTTATTAATTAAGGTTTTGAATTGCTATCGCTAATAATTAATGTTATTTAAATAATATTAATTTTCAAATGTATAATTAACGTATAATTAATGTTAGTAATACTAATTTCATATATAAATTAAAAATTGTTAAATTTTAAAATAAAGAACCATAACTAATTGACTCTATAATAAATATTTGTCGATCTATTGTAATTAAGATGAAATGGCTTTGGATCAATTTCATATTATCTACAGTAATGGACAAAAGTTTAAGACCAAATGGTTAAAGAAAACAAATTAATTAATTATTAAGAAATGACAATGTAAATAAAATTTGTATTTTATGCTGATCAATAAATAGTGTTCTACCATAATGACAATAATAATGAATGCAGACCATAAAACTACAGTAGGGGACAAAAGGGTCAAAGAAATTAATGTGACTAATTTATAGGAAATAGCATGATAAACAAAACTTGCATTCTGTGCTAATCAATAAATTCTGTTCTACCGTAACAACAATAAAAATGAATATATGATTTACATTGTCCTCTCGTCTTAAACTTTTGTCCGCTACTGTACTTATTTTTATCGTCATTACGGTAAAACACTATTTATTGATTAACATAAAATACAAATTTTATTTATACTGTTATTTCTTATTAATTAATTAATTTATTTTCTTTTACCCTTTTGTCTTAAACTTTTGTCCGCTACTGTATTTACTATTAAAACTCGAGTAACTACTGCGTTCAAGTCGAACGTGTCAAGAATACTTGAATTTTCGCTGCCAACCCCTTTGACTCCTACGAATTTTGTCGCAGAGTGATCAAAGAGAACGAAATCATACTTAGGCGTATTCTACGTTCAAGTGGAACGTGGCAGAGAAACTTAGAAGCAGCTAAGAAAACATGGTAAATCAGGAAGACGCTATCTAGCAAAATATTTTCATAGCTCACGAAACGCGAGAGAACTCTCTGCTCGCCAAATCTCTGACTTGCAGCTCGCGGGATATTCTACAAGGTCCCTCGATTTAGAGAATTATCCGCGACCACGGAAATCAGAGTCAACGGAAACGGAATCCTAGTTCGAACAAAACGTTGAAGCTTGCTTTAGAAATCAAATTTCCACTCACGGAAATCAAACTTTGGGAGGAACAAGCAAAACGGTACACCCAGTATCGTGGTTATGATGTTTACAGAGAAAACGAAAATTTCGCGAAACTATTGTGAGTGTTGGTTTTACGCGTAGGAGAGGCAGAATGAATTTAATATGTACGCGAATCCTTTGTCTACTGTATCGCAAGGTAGTTTATAGTGTATACGTTTCAAAGTGAGTGTCCTACATATGTTGTATTGTGTATATAAGAAGTGTTCGAGTCGAAATGAGGAGAGCGAGAAATTTTTGGTAAACCTGACCGAATGCATGGAGTGAGAAAGGTTGAGAATTAGAAAAAAAGGTATGAATGTTTGGAAGAATATATGACGGAGGGGATGTGAGCTCGAGGCAAAAGAAGTGACTGTGAAAAAAGCAAGAACGTTGAAGTTGTGTTAAGTCGAAAAATCTATCAAAATTGTTTATACTATTAAACTATTTTAAATATATATAACATAATATCTAAGAACTTCACTTTGTTTTATTTATATCTGAACCCATCTCTCTCTCTCTCTCTCTCTCTCTCTCTCTCTTTCTAAATAATAAAGTCAAATTCCTACAATATAGACAATATTCGCAAACTATAAAAGTATGTTTTGCATTGTTCTCTTAAACTTTTGTCCCGTACTGTATATTCTACATTGTCCTCTCGTCTTAAACTTTTGTCTGTTACTGTATGTTTTACATTGTCCTCTCATCTTACACTTTTGTCCCCTACTGTATATTCTACATTGTCCTCCCGTTTTAAACTTTTGTCCCCTACTGTATATTCTGCATTGTCCTCTCATCTTAAACTTTTGTCTGTTACTGTATGTTCTACATTGTCCTCTAGTCTTAAACTTTTGTCTGTTACTGTATGTTTTACATTGTCCTCTCATCTTACACTTTTGTTTGTTACTGTATATTCTACATTGTCCTCCCGTCTTAAACTTTTGTCCCCTACTGTATATTCTACATTGTCCTCTCGTCTTAAACTTTTGTCTGTTACTGTATGTTCTACATTGTCCTCTCGTCTTAAACTTTTGACCCTTACTGTACGTTCTACATTGTACTCCCATCTTAAACTTTTGCCCACTACTGTATGTTTAACCCTCGTGACGGGTGTACAGTAGCAGACAAAAGTTTAAGACCAAAGGGTCAACGAAAATAAATAAATTAATTTATGAAAAATGGCACAATAAAAAAAATTCGTATTCTACGTTACTCAATAAATAGTCTTCTACCATAATAACAACAAAAATGAATATGTACACAACATTTGCAAATCATAAAACTATGTTTTGCATTCTCCTCTCATCTTAAACTTTTGTCCGCTACTGTACGATTCTTAAAAAGAAAAACAGAATCTCCGGATGCTCCAAAGAATACGGAACCGTTATAAAAAGAACATTATGCAACGCGATAACAATAACAACAACAAAATGTCCGATTCGCTGGTAGCAGGCGACATCGAGACACGCGATGGCACGAATTTAGCGGCAACGCGCGGATTAGAGTGCTATCTTTAGAGAAGCATAGCTTGACGAACCCCGCGAGAATATCTGCCGCTTAAAAGCGCCAGTTAAACCCGCCTTAAAGCTGATCGCCGCCGATGAAACGGCAATCGTAAATAATCCGCAAACTCCTGTTGGCGCGCGAAAGTCTCTAGGGCTAGCTCCGCGTCAAATAGACGGTGAACGCCAAGAACGTTCAACGACGTTTATAACTGACCAGAAGCATAGCATACGAGTTATTCTATTATACGAAATGCTATTCGAGTTAATCTGAACCTAACCCAAAAATAACCTCCCATACGCAGTAAATCATTTGCGCACAACAAAATAGGTTGTGAATTATGCTTAGATTTCATTGTCAGTAACATTGGTTACAAGCGTTGACACTGTGACACCTAGCACTTGATATGAGATATGACTCGACTTTGCAACGAGATAGTGAGAGACCTAACTTAAAGTTAATCGAAAGTGACATAGACCTAACCTGAACTAAGACTCGGTTTATACATACCCTAACCTGTAGCTGATCATAGGTATTAAAGAATTATCGAGTATCAAAGTTAATCTAAATTTGTGAATTTAGGATTGAATCTAACCGAACTATCATCCACAGTTAGCGTGAATATAATGCAAGCCTAAACCTAATCTAACCTAACTGACAGTTAGACCTTCTTTTACCTAAGATTAAAAATAACTCGATCGTAATCCGAATTTCTCAAACTTAACACAAACTTAAATCTAATCAAAACTAGTCCAAACCTAACTCGAGTCCATAGTTAGCTCTTTCTCGCCTAACCTGAGGTATACTTAATCTAAACTAACCCAAATAGAACCTAACCTGAACCCAATACAAACTTAAATCTAATCAAAACTAGCCCAGACCTAACTCAAGCCTACAGTTAGCCTTCTTTCACTTGACTTACGATGCACTCAATCTAAACTAACCCAGACAGAACCTAACCCGAACCTAATACAAACTTAAATCTAATCAAAACTAGCCCAGACCTAACTCAAGCCTACAGTCAGCCACTTCTCATCTAAGCTGAGGTATACTTAATCTATACTAACCCAAATAGAACCTAACCTGAACCTAGCCCTACCTAACGCAAACCTAAATTTAACCCAAAGTAATCTTGATCAAACCTAACTCAAATCTACTCTTTTAGAATCAAACCTAGCCCAACTGTAATCTAAAATTATCACAATCCCGAAATTTAATTCAATTCTAATTTGAATCAAGAATGAACCTAACCCAAACTATGTCATACCTCTACCAATTCCAACAAATGAAGACCTATTACAGATTTCCACGAGTAGATTCTAACAGCAAATGACGTTCCACGGCGAGACTCTGTCAGAGTTGCAATACAACCGGAAACGTTTTCCCATCGTGGCTCTTTTAATTTTATGACACTTTCATTACACGGACTGCGGCGTCTGTTCCATTTGCGGCCGATGAAAGAGGCTGGGGACGTGCTTCGACGATGAACATCGTCCGCAAACAAAGCGATCCCGACGCCATTTTTATCGATCGGCCGCAGTGGCAATACGATGCTTAAGAAGCGAAACTTTTCAACACCCTGTATCTCGATATCATTTATATTAATTCGGTTTGAAGGTTATGATCCAAGAAGTATTTCTGCCAAATTTCGTGCTAATATTTCAAACTTAAACAAAGTTATAAATTTTTAACTGACTTCGAATAGTTTAATTAGAAGTATAAGTGAATGAATCAAAGAACTCATTTTCAAGTTATTTTGTCTTTGGGTCAAGAGTACTTCTTCCAAATTTCATGCATATATTTTAAACAACCAAAATTATAAATTTTTAATCAACCTCTGATAGTTTGATTAGAAGTATAAGTGAATAAATCAAATAAATCATCTTCAACTTATTTTGTGTTTGGGTCAAGAATACTTCTTCCAAATTTCATGCATATATTTCAAACAACCAAAGTTATAAATTTTTTATCGACCTCAGATAGTTTCATCAGAAGTATAAGTGAATGAATGAAATAAATCATTTTCACGTTATTTTGTGTTTGGTTCAGGAGTACTTCTTCCAAATTTCTTGGAAATATTTCAAACTTAAACAAAGTTGTAAATTTTTAATCAACCTCAGATAGTTTAATTAGAAGTATAAGTGAAAGAATCAAAGAATTCATTTTCAAGTTATTTTGTCTTTGGGTTAGGAGTACTTTTTTCAAATTTCGTGCAAATATTTTAAACGTAACCAAAGTTATAAATTTTTAATTGATTTCGAATAGTTTAATTAAAAGTATAGGTGAATGAATCAAATAAATCATTTTCAAGTTACTTTTGAGTTTGGGTCAAGAGTACTTTTTCCAAATTTCATGCATATATTTCAAACAACCAAAGTTATAAATTTTTCATCGACCTCAGAGACTTTAATTACAAGTATAGGTGAATAAATCAAATAAATCATTTTCAAGTTATTTTTGTGTTTGGGTTCGTTTAAGTAAAGTAATAAATGAAACTTTGAATAATATGTGATCGAGCTTATATGCATAAATTATTGTGAGAAAACTTTGCAAACCATAAAATTATGTTTTATAATGTCCTCTCGTCTTAAACTTTTGTCGGCTACTGTAAGTTAATATCATACTATATTAATGAATGGTAGCTTTATCCTGGATCTGTAATATAAACTTCCCTTTATTTTTGCTTTATTACGTGCTCCCATAAATTACGGGCGAGAGTGTAAATTTGAATAATTACTTTCTTATTATTAACTGAATTTTGTTTTTAAATAAAAATAAATAGTATGCTATTTTATTTATTACAAAATTTTAGACTATTGAGTGTTAAATGCTATTAGCTAAATTTATATTAATATTATTAATGTATAATATATCATTAATTATTATTATATATTATTATTATTATATATATTATATATTATTTATATATTAATAATGTCTAAATGCAACGAAGTATGAGGATGTAATAAGAAATCTCTTGTAGATAAGGTAAGGTAAAATAAAATAAACGAAAAGTAAACAGTGAAGCTATTCTCCTTCGCTTTTTCTATTCTTCTCTGGTCGTTCCTTTTTCTGGCTTTTTTCGTTTTCTGCCCGCTTTGAAATAAATTCGAATCCATTACATTCGATTCTCGTTAGCACGGTCGGTGGGCATGGATAAAAAAGAAGGAAAATGCCGGAAAAATCGTTCGCGAAGCCTTCCCATCGTTTTTCCCGGCTCCCTCTTTCTCTCGGATTCCCTATAACAGGAAGATATAACCTTTCGTTTTATTACAGAATTTCTTCAACAACCGCGTTTTTACTGTTATTACGGAAGAACACTATTTATTAGCATAAATTATGAATTTCGTTTATCATACTATTTCTTATGAACCAATTAATTTACTTTCGTTGAATTTTTGGTCTTAAATTTTTGTCCGCTACTGTAAACAATCTCTTGTAATCTTTTTCCTTTCATATATACAATATTTTTATTTTTCTTGTAAATAAATAAATAATTAAATAAATAATTTCATATTTCGGTTAATTCTTTCGAATGAAATAAATAAATGAAATAAATAAATTTAACATTAAACGCACCAACTTGGAATAATATGCATGTTATTGACATAACGCTTTATAAATTATTTCAGGAAATATTTACTCGACTACGGAATAAAATAAAAAATTATTCCGCGCGTAAATAAATAATGAAATAGCTTGAAAGAAATCAAATTTTTTATTTAATTAAACTAACACACGCTAAAAATCACGAGGAAGCAAGAAACACCCCCAGATATAACCTAAACTTAACTTAAATTTCAGATTGCACTTCCATCCCTCAAAAGCTACCCCCGGTATAACCTAAACCTAAATTAAACTTCAAATTGCACTTCCATCCCTCTCTCATAATTACGAAAGACATAAAATCGCTAAAAATCACGAGAAAACAAAAGCTACCCCAGATATAACCTAAATTTAACTTAAATTTCAAATTGCACTTCCATCCCTCTCTTATAATTACGAAAGACAAAAAATTGCTAAAAATCACGAGAAAACAAAAGCTACCCCAGACATAACCTAAACCTAACTTAAACTTCAGATTACACTTCCATCCCTCAAAAGCTACCCCCAGGTATAACCTAAACCTAACTTAAACTTCAAATTGCACTTCCATCCCTCGTTTATAATTACGGAAGACAAAAAATCGCTAAAAATCACGAGAAAATAAAAGCTACCCCAGATATAACCTAAACCTAAATTAAACTTCAAATTGCACTTCCATCCTTCTTTTATAATTAAGAAAAACAAAAAATCGCTAAAAATCACGAGAAAACAAAAAACTACCCCAATCATAACCAAAACCTAACTTAAACTTCAGATTGCACTTCCATCCCTCAAAAGCTACCCCCGGTATAACCTAAACCTAAATTAAACTTCAAATTGCACTTCCATCCCTCTCTCATAATTACGAAAGTCAAAAAATCGCTAAAACTCTCAAAAAAAACAAAAAACGACCCCAATCATAACCAAAACCTAACTTCAACCTCAAACTAAAAAACTTCCCCTATTCGTTTCTCGTACACAGAAAATAATTTAAGAGAAAGTATACAAATAAGAGGGAATGCTTCCGGTTACATGAACAGGGGTTGAAATGGACCGGGTCACGAGCGTTTCGCAAGAGAGAAAGAGGGGTAGCTCGGCTCTCTGCGTGACATCTTTAACGAGGTGCGCACACACCGCTCGTGAGTAACCAGCCGCACGTGACTTTCCTCGATTCTTTGCGTGCTACCGGCTAACGTTTCATTCGCCCGCTCGGCTGCGGTGTTCCGAATAAAATTGCGGCCAACGAGGGTCGCGAAATCAACGGGGGAAACCGTTTCTTGTGCAGTTTCTGCGGTTAACCCCTTGACACCAGGCACAGTTACAGTCGAACAAAAGTAAAGGAATGTAGGAAATTTTCTTACTTTTTATTTAGCAGAGTGAATGGTAAAACTCAGGTGTACGTAAAACACCGTTTCGTGAGTGCGAAGCTTTTAAATATTATTAATTCAGAAACTCCATGACTTTCGCACACAATTGGTTCCTGAAAGTGTGTGCGAATGTTGAACGCTCGAAAGTAGATAAATGTAAAAAAATATGCATCAAAAACTAGAAATAAAAAAATTTCTGAATTAAGTATTTTTGTTATACAGTGTAAAATAACCAAAAATATGCATATACTTAAAGAGTTAAAAAATATATTTTACTATTCAAACACTTTCATCGTTAGAAGCGGACAAAAATTTAAGACCAAACAGTCAACGAAAATAAATTAATTAATACACGACAAATGGCACGATAAACAAAATTCCCATTCTATGTTACTCAATAAACAGTGTTCTACCATGATAATAATAAAAATGAATATATGGATAATATTTGCGAACCATAAAATTATATTTTATATTGTCCTCTCGTCTTAAACTTTTGTCCCCTACTGTATAATCTACATTGTTCCTCGTTCTAAACTTTTGTCCATTGCTGTATAATCTACATTGTCCCTCGTTCTAAACTTTTGTCCACTGCTGTATGTTTAACCCCTCTGACGGGGTACAGTAGCGGACAAAAGTTTAAGACTAAAGAGTCAATGAAAACAAATAAATTAATATATGAAAAATGGCACGATAAACAAAACTTCCATTCTATGTTACTCGATAAACAGTGTTGTACTATATAGATAATATTTGCAAACCATAAAATTATGTTTTACATTGTCCTATCGTCTTAAACTTTTGTCCCCTACTGCATGTTCTACGTTTATCCTCTCGTCTTAAACTTTTGTCCCCTACTGTATAATCTACATTGTTCCTCGTTCTAAACTTTTGTCCATTGCTGTATGTTTAACCCCTCTGACGGGGTACAGTAACGGACAAAAGTTTAAGACTAAAGAGTCAACGAAAACAAATAAATTAATATATGAAAAATGGCACGATAAACAAAATTCCCATTCTATGTTACTCAATAAATAGTGTTCTACCATGATAATAATAAAAATGAATATATAAATAATATTTGCGAACTATAAAATTATATTTTACATTGTCCTCTCGTCTTAAACTTTTGTCCCCTACTGTATGTTCTACGTTTATCCTGTCGTCTTAAACTTTTGTCCCCTACTGTATAATCTACATTGTTCCTTGTTCTAAACTTTTGTCCACTGCTGTACGTTTAACCCCTCTGACGAGGTACAGTAGCGGACAAAAGTTTAAGACTAAAGAGTCAACGAAAACAAATAAATTAATATATGAAAAATGGCACGATAAACAAAATTCCCATTCTATGTTACTCGATAAACAGTGTTGTACTATATAGATAATATTTGCGAACCATATAATTATATTTTACATTATCCTATCGTCTTAAACTTTTGTCCGCTGCTGTAAATACGAAGCATAAGAATTTTCGAAGTTTAAAGGTGCCAATTTTTCTTCCACACCTCGTTCTACAGATATAATCATGAATTTCGAGAATTAGCGAGCATGAGGTAATCAAGCTAGATAGCCAGGGATAATCTCGCGAGCAGATTAGAAATAATTGGGAGCCATGCGTCGCCATGATGCCTCGCGGCGTCTGCCATTATTACGCCTAGGCGCGACTCGCGCGAATTATAAACGGCACCGGGACCAACTTCGTGATTAATCGGATAACAGGACCCGTCCTGAGAGCGTCAGCCTTCTCCCAGACGAGTGTGATCCGTCGCGACGCTAATTCTAGCCAAAACAGCTCTCTGCGCCCTTCTGCATCCCCATCGCGTCAAATTGAACAAGATTGTCTCCTTTCTTATGAACGACGATTTCTCAGCGTTATAGTATCGTAATTTTAGAATACTTGAGGAACGTAGTTTTAACAAGTTTGTAACCATTTGTGGTACACGTTAAACTTGATCTGCAAGGCCACGTATGCCATAAATGATACACACAGACATATTTATTTAACACTAGAACGATCAGCAATTACAGTATACTTATTTGCATCGAAAAGATAAAATTGAAAATTACATGAAAATATACCAAATACTTAGAGAACAAATCTTTATTTAGAACCTTCTGCTAAAGGTCATAGTAAATTTTGGAAGCTTCACCACAGTGAATTTATAAGGTTGTTATGAATAATTGGTCAATGACCAATTGGTCATTTCGACTGCTCTAGTCGTTCTAATGTTAATGCGTTAAAAACACATTTTTATGACAAATTTAATTTTGTAAAATTTATTTCCACTAAAAGAATGAGGCATTATACAAAAAGCACATAAATTTGTTTAATTTTCATATATATAATAATTATTAATTACATGTACAAGTTGACTTTTTTAAAACAAAGGATTCATAAAAATGGCAACCGCCGCGAATTATCACTATAATTATTTTAAATTTTAATAGTCTTCCAATTCTCTTTTTGAGTATTTATAAAATTGTTCGAAAGTGAAAGTGTTCGAAATTTAAAACGAAGAAAAATATGTGAAATATTAATTTGTAGTATCAGCATTGCGCATAAATAAAATAAAACTCAAGAAAGATTGAAATTAGTGCACACATCTAATATTATGGTGTATTCTGCACCGTTTTGCACGTTTTAGTTTACCGTAAACGTGTGAACACGAGTTTGACTGTTGCGGATATTGAATTAAAATTTGAATACCTAATTCCATTCACGGTAAAACGTTTAATCCCTCAAGCGGCGAGGACGAATTGAATATTTATGAGGATTACCGACGTTACAAATGTAATAATTTATTGTCTCGAGGAGTCTTCGCTTTCTGGTGCACGCTACAGTTGTATTAAAAATACATTAAGTACTGGAGCACCAAAAAGTTTAAAACCAAAGGGTCAAAGAAAATAAATAAATTAATAAGAAATAACAATATAAATAAAATTTATGTTCTATGCTAATTAATGAATAGTGTTCTACCATAATGAGAATAAAAATGAATAAATAAACAATATTTCCGAAATATAAAATTATATTTTACATTATCCTGTCGTCTTAAACTTTTGTCTGCTACTGTACATCACAGTCACCTATGTGAAAACTAAATTTGTCTCGATTCAAGTCAATTCTTTTAATACTGAAATTATTGACAATTAGAAATCAAAGGTATAGCTATTTATTCATAGCAAAAAAATTATATTAAAAATAGCTAATGAACAAGGAACAATTCTTTGTTTATACCTTTTACAGAACACCACGTTAACATCTGAAAGTTCGCCACGGTAAATTAACAAATTTTCTATGAAAAATTACGAATTGGCCATTTTTACCATTTCTTCCAACATTAACTTCGCCTATACAAAGTTCCAACTTGAGAATTCCCGATTCTGATTAATTTACGTTACAAACACCTTCTTTTTCCAGAAGGGTCCATAAATGGGTTTCAATCTCCTACATTCGGTTTCCTCGACTTCTGTGAGTGGTCGGCCGCTGCACAGATTCAGAGTGGTCGAGTGAAACATTAGTCTAACAAGGGTGAAATCTATCGGCGAGCTAATTGATTCGATAGGCGGGCTAATGGAAACCCGAATCTGGGTCCGGCAATCCGAAAAGCAACCAGAAGCCTCTATTAAGGGATGAAGTCATTAGGCCGGTCGACTTTTGGTCGTGTTGGTAAAAATTCATAGGTTAAGAAAGTCGTAGCGACATAATTTACAAGGAACTTACAATTGGAACTAGGCACGTGCTTAATTCTAACTTCCTAAGCTTAACACCATTCCTACCGACACTTCGCGTATACCTATTCTTACAGCGACATTTTCACGTAAGACAGACTACAAATTTTTCTCAGAAAATAAACAATGAAAAAAGAAGTGAATATTGTAGGAATGTGATCGAGCGGATGCAAGGCTGGAAAAGTCTGAAGAGTACTTGAGTTGGGCGATTATCGTGTGAACGCAAAATGTTTGGGCTCGAATGTTTCTAAGGCGTGAAAGATGAGAACTTGAGAAAACAGTGCGACTGAGAAATTGTGGGTGGTCGTGACCGAATGTATCGTGTCAGAAAGGTTGACAATTAGAATGAAAGGAAACGAGTGTTTGGAAGAATATATGACGGGGAAAATGCGAGCGTGGGACAGGTGATTTTGCTAGCAAGCACTATGTACATTAAACTAGTGAAGCTAAATTTTTTGGAAAGTCAACCCCCAAGGGAGTAAAATAAGGGATGAAATTTTGTTTAAAAATTCACCGATTTTGAAGGAAGCACTATGAAAATTAAACTACTGAAGCTAAACTTTTTGTAAAATCAACCCTAAGGGATTAAAATAAGGGATGAAAGTTTATTTAAAAATTCACCAATTTTGAAGGAAACACTATGAAAGTTAAACTGCTTAAGCTAAACTTTTTGGAAAATCAACCCCTAAGGCGGTAAAATAAGGGATGAAATTTTGTTTAAAAATTCACCGATTTTGGTAGCAAGCACTATGTACATTAAACTAGTGAAGCTAAACTTTTTGGAAAATCAAACCCCAAGGGAGTAAAATAAGGGATGAAAGTTTGTTTAAAAATTCACCGATTTTGAAGGAAGCACTATGAAAATTAAACTAGTGAAGCTAAATTTTTTGGAAAGTCAACCCCCAAGGGAGTAAAATAAGGGTGAAATTTGTTTAAAAATTCACCGATTTTGAAAGAAGCACTATGAAAATTAAACTACTGGAGCTAAACTTTATGGAAAATCAACCCCTAAGGCGGTAAAATAAGGGATGAAAGTTTGTTTAAAAATTCACCGATTTTGAAGGAAGCGCTATGAAAATTAAACTACTGAAGCTAAATTTTTTGAAAAGTCAACCCTCAAGGGAGTAAAATAAGGGATGAAAGTTTGTTTAAAAATTCACCGATTTTGAAGGAAGCACTATGAAAATTAAACTAGTGAAGCTAAATTTTTTGGAAAGTCAACCCCCAAGGGAGTAAAATAAGGGTGAAATTTGTTTAAAAATTCACCGATTTTGAAAGAAGCACTATGAAAATTAAACTACTGGAGCTAAACTTTATGGAAAATCAACCCCTAAGGCGGTAAAATAAGGGATGAAAGTTTGTTTAAAAATTCACCGATTTTGAAGGAAGCGCTATGAAAATTAAACTACTGAAGCTAAATTTTTTGAAAAGTCAACCCTCAAGGGAGTAAAATAAGGGATGAAAGTTTGTTTAAAAATTCACCGATTTTGAAGGAAGCACTATGAAAATTAAACTAGTGAAGCTAAATTTTTTGGAAAGTCAACCCCCAAGGGAGTAAAATAAGGGTGAAATTTGTTTAAAAATTCACCGATTTTGAAAGAAGCACTATGAAAATTAAACTACTGGAGCTAAACTTTATGGAAAATCAACCCCTAAGGCGGTAAAATAAGGGATGAAAGTTTGTTTAAAAATTCACCGATTTTGGTAGCAAGCACTATGTACATTAAACTAGTGAAGCTAAACTTTTTGGAAAATCAAACCCCAAGGGAGTAAAATAAGGGATGAAAGTTTGTTTAAAAATTCACCGATTTTGAAGGAAGCACTATGAAAATTAAACTACTGGAGCTAAACTTTATGGAAAATCAACCCCTAAGGCGGTAAAATAAGGGATGAAAGTTTGTTTAAAAATTCACCGATTTTGAAGGAAGCGCTATGAAAATTAAACTACTGAAGCTAAATTTTTTGAAAAGTCAACCCTCAAGGGAGTAAAATAAGGGATGAAAGTTTGTTTAAAAATTCACCGATTTTGAAGGAAGCACTATGAAAATTAAACTACTGAAGCTAAACTTTATGGAAAATCAACCCCTAAGGCGATAAAATAAGGGATGAACGTTTGTTTAAAAATTTGCCGACTTTGAAGGAAGCACTATGAAAATTAAATTACTGAAGCTAAACTTTTTGCAAAATCAACCCCCAAGGGAGTAAAATAAGGGTGAAATTTGTTTAGAAATCCGCCGATTTTGAAGTAAGCACTATAAAAGAAAAACGCAGGAGACAGCTAGTAGCTTAATAAAAAAGAAAAATGGGTTAAAATTATGACGTTCATCCTGTTCGGTTCCGGACAACCCCTGGCTGAAAAAAAAGACTGGTCTCTCCCTGAAGAATGTTTACAGGGAGATCGATCCAGGCGAGGCAGTGATCCATGCAACAGCGACTTCCTCGCGGATAAAGAAGATGCCTCGATCGGCAGCTTTATTGCGCCCCTGTCTGTTCGCGCAATAAAGGGTGAGATCGGAGGAAGGGGTGGTGGGCTCGAAAGGAGCAGCAGCAAAAGCCCCGCACTCGACCGCCTTCCTTGCAGTGGCGCAGCCTTCGCTATTTTCGTCCCGAACCTGCACGCTATTTATAAGTGTCGTGGCATTTACATATACACGCGTTCCACATTCGCCGATCTATCAGTATTTCGATAGTAAAACGGGAATTCGAAAGCATCGAGGACTTCACGAATAGTGGACCGTGGATTTCTGATGAGAAAAGAAAAATTGGATAGGACAGGGGTAGTTGGGTTTGTTTTAGGGAGACTGTGAGAGAATTCCGCAAATTTGTGCTTGCTTTTTATATAAATAACTAGCTGTTGCCCGCGTTTTTTTTATAGTGCTTGCTTCAAAATTGGCAGATTTCTAAACAAATCTTCATCCGTTATTTTAACCCCTTGGGGGTTGGTTTTTCAAGAACGTTGAAACACATATTTCTTTATTTCTAACCGAAAAGTTAAATACCAATTTTTATAGCGCTTGCTTCAAAATTTGAGGATTTTCAAACACCATTTCAACCCCTATTTAATCCCCTTAGAAATGGAATATCAAAAAATCCTTCCTTAGTAGATGTCTACGCCATGGTCTAAATTTCATGTTCCTAGCTTCAGTAGTTTAGCCTTTGCGATGATGAATCAGTCAGTCAATCAGGACATGACAAATATAATGTCAACTTACCCTGAACATAACCTCAACCTGACTCAAATCTACATCGAACCCAATCCTAACCTAACCTGAACTCAAACCTACATTAAAATCAACATATAATATCCCAAACTCAAATATAATTCGAACTTACCCTGAACCTAACCTCAATCTGACTCAGATCTATTGCAAACCCAATCCTAACCCAACCCTAACTTAAATCTACGTTAAAATCAACGTATAATATCCCAAACTCAAACATAATCTCAACTTACCCCGAACCTAACCTCAAACTGACTCAAATCTATTGCAAACCCAATCCTAACTCAAACCTAAATTAAAATCAACATATAATATCCCAAACTCAAATATAATTCGAACTTACCCTGAACCTAGAACCCAATCCTAACCTAACCTGAACTCAAACCTACATTCAAATCAACATATAATATCCCCCTGAGCGGTCGTTAACCATTCATTAAAGCTGCAGTTCGTCGACATCGACGAAGAAGATTAAAAAAAAAAAAAAAAAGAATTTATTATTCTTTCTTGGACCGAAATAAAGTCAAGGATCCCCTCGATCCTTTCATTTCCAAGCCCAGCTCTTTCCGATAGAGTTCCCTTTCAGCATCGAGGGGGAGGGAAGGAGGTAGGGTCTTTGTAGTTGCTACGCCTTTGCACAGGTAGCAGCCGCTTTAACGACGGTGTAATAACCACGTTCGACGAGCCAGAATGATCGCTAAAGGACGGGAGGGCTGGTCGTGAAGTCGACGACGGGGGGTTGAGTTTACGTGGCTGGGAATTCAAATGGAACCGCGAACTCTCGTTCCATTCCAGCATCGATTAACCCTGCCCCCCCTCCCCTCCTCCTCACCTCGTCCTGCTCGTCCGCGTATCTCTGAATTCTGTCATAATTCATCGTGCAACCTGTGACGCGCAACGTGCATGCGATCTTGTGCTCTGTCATGACGGCTGCAACTTTTCTCGACTAAACGTCAAATCGTGCATATTTTCCGTCTTTTTTCTTTTTATCAAATCAAGAGATACGCTTTCATAAGTTTTTAGCAAAAGAAACTTTTTTGATAACCGTTTTTGATTAGTAAAATGTATGATTATTGAGAGAGATTGAAGTAGAGAAGGTGACAGCCTCTTTTTGGGCTTTTTATTATTTATTGGCTTGTTAATTTTTTTTTTTTTTTACTAGTAATTGAGTGCTGAATTTTTTGTGAATATCCATTAGTAATTTGTAGGGTTTATTAAATTTCTCACAAGACTGTGAACTTTTATAGAAATTAATATTGTTGTAGGTATAACTGAAGAAATGGAACTTAAATAAAAATCTGTTTTAACTTGAAAATTTACTTTATTTCATATATTTTGTATTTCTTGATATATTCAAAACTCTTACAAATATAAAAAAATTCGCAATCATAAACCCTGTATCTTAGCATCCGCTTTTTCTGCAAACTTCTCAATATCCTTTAAATAACACCTAAAATATTTCAACACAATTCTCATCTCTAAGGTATTAAAAAATATTAAATTGTTTCAATTTGTAAAAAGCACCATATCATAAGTATCCGTGTCTTGTCATTTGCTTATCACAAAATTTCCAATATCCTCCTGATACAATTTCTCAACATAATCGGCATTCCCAAGGTACCAAGAAATATTAAATCGCTTCAATTTCTAATAAACACCATAAATTTCATCTCATTCACATATAATCCATATCTTACCATTTGCTTTTCAAATTCCCAATATCCTCCGAATAACGCCTACAATTGCTCAATATAATTCACATTCCCAAAATACCAAAAAACAATAAATCATTTTAATTTCAAATAAACCCCCTTAATTTTATCACACCTACGTGTAATCCCTATTTTACCATTTGCTTTTGAAATTCCCAATATCCTCCAAATAACGCCTACAAATTCTCAATATACTTCAAATTCCCAAAATACCAAAAAACAATAAATCATATTAATTTCAAATAAATCCCCTTAATTTTTTCACACCCACGTGTAATCTGTATCTCATCCTCGATTCTTCACAAAATTCCCAACATCCTCCAAATAACGCCTACAATTTCTCAATATAATTCACATTCCCAAAATACCAAAAAACCATAAATTATTTTTATTTCAAACATACCCCCTTATTTTTATCACACCCACGTATAGTCAATATTTCATTATCGATTCTTCACAAAATTCCCAATATCCTTTGAATAACGCCTACAATTTCTCAACATAATTCGCGTTCCCAAAATACCAAAAAACCATAAATTATTTTAATTTCAAATAAACCCCCTTAATTTTTTCACACCCACGTGTAATCCGTATCTTGTCATTTGCTTTTCACAGAATTCCCATATCCTCCGAGTAACGCCTACAATTTCTCAACATAATTCGCGTTCCCAAAATACCAGAAAACAATAAATCATTTTAATTTCAAATAAACCCTCTTAATTTCATCTCATTCACATATAATCCATATCTTACCATTTGCTTTTCAAATTCCCAATATCCTTTGAATAACGCCTACAATTTCTCAACATAATTCGCGTTCCCAAAATACCAGAAAACAATAAATCATTTTAATTTCAAATAAACCCTCTTAATTTCATCTCATTCACATATAATCCACATCTTACCATTTGCTTTTCAAATTCCCAATATCCTCCGAATAACGCCTACAATTTCTCAACATAATTCGCATTCCCAAAATACTAACAAACAATAAATCATTTTAATTTCAAATACACCCCCTTATTTTTATCACACCCACGTATAGTCAATATTTCATTATCGATTCTTCACAAAATTCCCAATATCCTTTGAATAACGCCTACAATTTCTCAACATAATTCGCGTTCCCAAAATACCAAGAAACAATAAATCATTTTAATTTCAAATACACCCCCTTAATATTATTTCACCGACGTGTAATCCGTAACTCATCATCGATTCTTCACAAAATTCCCAACATCCCTCAAATGAAACCTGCCAACGCAATTCCCACCCTCGGCCTGCTAAAAAGCATCGAATCATTTTAATTTCTCGCTAAAAACCGCCGGTTTCATCGCGCTCTCCCGTGATACCGCTTAAAGATTAAACCACCCTTCCGCAGGAAAATTTAATTAACACGATGACTCGACTATCTTCCGTTTCATACCTAGGGCGTCTTTAATTAATAGCCATCGAAAGCGACGCTTCCCGACGAGCACTACTTTCCCGGCCCTCGGAGATTGCTGCTCCTCGCTAATTATTGTTCGGCAAGATTGATTGCCAATCGACTGGAGCGGCAACGTTTCGGATGCACGGTCTCCCATCGACTCCTACGACCGATCAGAACTCCACGGTTTACGTTCTGAGCAACTTGCGGCTCCACGAGCAGCACACGAGGCACCTTCCCTTCGATTTTGCTTGCTTCGTTGAGCGAGCCCCACCGTTACCCAGTTGCTTTTAAGACGACACAGTTGAACACCCGAGCCATCCAGGCCATTTTTAACACCTAGCCAACCGAATGGGGAGATCGTCCATTTTGTTTCCTCAATAATGCGATGCCATTGATTCTTATTAATTAATTAATTTGTTTTGTTTGACCCTTTGGTCTTAAACTTTTGTCCGTCACTGTACATATGAACTACTTATTTACTACTTATTTTGAAAGTGATGTAAAGTAGCGACAAAAGTTTAAGATGACAGGACAATGCAAAACATAGTTTTATGATATGCAAATATTGTATAATATTGTATAACTTACTTTTATTGTCATTATGGTGGAACACTATTTATTGATTAACATAGTATTTGGTTTATTGTTAATTCTAGCGTGAGCTATCAAAGAGCTATGAGCATAATCAGAGAGTCGAGGTTAATTTAAGTAATTATATCTTTATTAGAATATTAGGAATTAAAATATTGCTAACAACGGAGAACGCGCCAGCGACGCATTCTTTAACAGAGATCGATACGCCGCTAGATCTATCGATCTATAGGTTAAAGGTATGTACGGATGATGCGATAAATTTGAACAGCTTTTAACACATAGAATAAGAATTTTATTTATCGTCCTACTTCTTATTAATTAATTTATTTATTTTCTTTAACCCTTTGGTCCTAAACTTTTGCGCGCTACTGTATCCTTTTACATCCGTCACCGTAAACTTTTTTCGACGTTTGGTTCCACGTGGAACGTGTTAATCATTCGATCAATTCCGCGAGCCATCGTATGCTCGCCGCCGCGCCGTATGGTTTATTCAATTTTTTATTGTGCCAACGTAACGGCGCCGGGCCACCATTTCGCCGGCAGCATGGCACTGCGATAAATCACCGGCAGGCAAGGGCGGTGAACGTTTTGCGAGCGGATCGTTGTATCGGCCGGTGGATCCGCCAACACGCTCGCGGGGATTGCAGTCGCGCTGTTCCGAATGGGCTGTCGCTGCGGTCGCATGAACGCATAACTCCTTTCCAAAGATTTCGTGTCGCCATCGTCTATCGCTCTATATTTCCACGTTGCTTTTTAACCGAGCCACAAACGACTCGATAAGCCTGTTCCACGGTGTGAGCAGGCCCCAGTGTTGGAGCTGGATGGATTCGTCTGCGTAGGGATAAACGAGTAGTCGGAATGCAGTTTGGACGATATACATACTATTGCGAGCTGGTGAGATGTCCCCTGGGAGGGGGCACAGAGGCAAAAGGGGGTTATTTGCTCACTCCACCAGTTCCCCATTACTGTGACGTTCACATGGTACTAGAACCCCCTCGACCAATGCCACCATGGGCATTCTAACCAATCATATCTGAATTCCTTCCAAGGGACATTTCACCAGCTCTTTGCAGTACTCTTGCAAACTGGTCAGGTGCCCTTTCGGGGGGGCACAGAGGCAAAGGCGTTATTCGCTCCCTCTGTCAGTCCCCCACTGTTGACGTTCACGTTTACACTATGCAGTTACACGTTGACACAGTAGTAGGACCCCCTCGACCAATGCGCGTGGGATGAGGCAAGCCTCCATGTCTTCGATGGTAGCGGGATCATCTCATTCGTAATAATGGAAGAGTTAGCGAATTAATTGTGAGTTCTTCTTGGCTCAGACCTTAGAATTCGCGAAGGGAAGAGGATTTTCCGATTCATGACCAGACCAGGGACGATATTCGTGCGATTTGGTAGCCGGCCAAGCCCTGTCACTTTCCATTCCACCTACGACCACGGTAATTCAGATGTATTAGCGTTCGTCTAGATTCCGCAGTGCTCTTTTCCTGTTTGTCACGCGACGTTCGCCGAGCAAACAACCTCGTCGCGCAGAAATACGGATATTCGACAGCGGCCATTCGTTATGACCGATCGCGAAGCCGAGAGCCTAAAGCCGCGTCTGCACCGAAGCAAAATCGAAAAAGATTTTGTCGATGTTCTATGTTTCTGGAAAAGCTTGTCACTTGTTGCTTCAGTATGGATTCAATGATTCTACAAGCAGCTGTTGTACGTTGACAAGGTTTTAGAACCCGCAGCAAAACACTAGTGCGGTCAGGTGAAGTCAGGCATATACAAAATTTGCTCCGGAGCAGAAAGAGCTTCCCCACTCTGATTCTATCGTCCGAAATGTGTACTATGCTATGAAAAGTTGGTTAGCGGGACGGTACTGGCGAAGGGAATACTTCACTCGCTTCGCTTAACCCTCCGCCTGCGGTCCATGGGTCTTTCGTAACCCATGCTGAGAGTCCCTTGAAAGCGATAACGCATACAACGATGGGCGCTGTGTGGTAGGAGAAAAGTGACGATCGCACTAACACATATACGTTTCCGCCAGAGTGCCGAAGTAACGAAACCGACGACAGTCAGTTTCTAGCAACGCTCTGAAGAAGAAACATGTGTAGCAAATCGAAACAATTCTTTATTTCAAAGTTTACTTTATATTTCCATACTTTTATTATTGTTTTAGCATTTTAGCATTACATTTCAGTATTTAATGTTGTCTTTGTGTAGACAATGATAATAAATATATAGCCGTGTGCGATAATTATGAAAGACCCATTTGCAGTGGCCATTCGAGAAAAATCCAGCAAATTTTAGATAGCATACGTGACAATACGTAAATATACAATAAATATAGCTTCGACGTTTGATAATTCACGTTATTATTATTTGTTCCTATACGCTCCTATATCTTCCTATGAATCGGATGATTGTCACTGTATACAGTATCGGTGAGGACCTCGGTCTCGAGCGATCGTCACTTGAGTAGCGTAGCATTGGTGAGCCTCATGGACGGCTCTAAATATGTATTAGTGGAATATCCGTGAGGGTCCCGAGAGACCCATGGCCAGGCCGCCAAGCTTCAGTAGTCGGAGGGTTAATTCTTTCCATCGTGCGTTGATGTTCAATCCGATTTGTTGGTGTCTTCGTTTCGGTCAATAATGAAAATACGTGTACTGTAGGGAGTTGGTGAAATATCTCTTGAAAGGAATTTGGATATGATTGGTTAGAGTCAAGGGGCATTGGTCGAGGGGTTTCTACTAACATGTGAACGTCAGTAGTGAGGGACTGACAGAGGAGTGATTAACCCCCTTTGCCTCTATGCTCCCTCCCGGGGGACACCCCTCCGGTTTACAATAGTACCGCAGGGAGCTGGTGAAATGTCCTTTGAAAGGAATTCAAATATGAATTAACGGTATGGATATAGTTTTGAATGTATTCGGAAACTGAGTTGGAGCATTGACGAAAATAAAAGCGTATGCGTAGAATGAGTACCAGGTTAAAAAGAATGTATAGGTGTTACGTTGTAACAACATTCATTTTATATTTTCAAGGGTATATTTGGAGACAGCATCATTAAGGCTAAATAATACCCTTTTTAGCAAACGTACTTATTGCCATGCCAGTTTCGGGTTTTTCCCATTTTTTCTATGTTCCTTCGATTTGGCCTGGTTTCCTTAAAAATTTCAGGTAGTTTACGCGATTAAGGTTATCCTCGGTACATTTCACTTTCGACCGATGAAACAAAATATACCTGAAGTCGCTGGAAACATTTTCGACAGTCAACAATATCTCCCACCCCAAAAAGGGAACCAAACACCCCACTCCTGACACCTTTATATAAGCACATAACATCCCTCCAGCGAGAGATTTTGTAAAAATACATTAAACAGTAACGTTCAACCACGCTCGTGTAATAGGAATATATTCAGTCTTTTTATATCTAAAAATCAATCATTTCTTGTACTGTACCTGCATCAACCTCAAATATTCGAGTGTATAAGTTACCACTCGAAGTGCACAACGTTTAATTTTAAAAATTATTAAACTCTATGTGCGCTCTGTACA
>JAOPTO010001509.1:0-17566 GCA_033822845.1 Tetrapedia diversipes | reverse complement strand
ATTTACTAATTTCAAATTAATGCATCGAAACATTTTACACAGATTTCTATAACAGTACGTGTGTTTATAAGTACAAATACAGAAGCGGTACCAAAGTCAAGATTTATTTCACCTCCTGAATTTCAACTGATGGTATATTTTGAATATTCTAGATACCTTTTAATTCTTTATAAATTTTATGCTTCTTTACACGTTAAAACTTCCTATAAATGCATATAAATCCGTAGTCTACTTATCATCATTAAAATTGTTATTATGAAGTTTAGCTCCTTTTAAGATTTTTATCTGACCAGTGCTAAGCTACAACAGCCCGCTTAATGGGACAGCACCGTTTATTACCGAACAGTACACCGCGAAAATCTTCGTTTGGCCTGTTACACGATCGTTTCATTGCAACGAAAGCGATCCCATTGCGAGATAACGTAATGCGCAGATCGTTGGAATAATTCCGGCGGGAACGTCATCGCAATAACGCCATCCGCAATCGCATCGGGGATTTCAATGCTTCAAATGGCCGCATAATATAACAGCTTTGCGAACAGTTTAGAGCTGTTACTGTAATTCGATAACGAGCGGCTCGATTTTTTTCCCTACAACCACCAGAAGCGACATTTTCTTCCGTCCGAATTTTGTTCCGCTATATCTTGACCATTTCGGTGCTATTAACCCTTTGGGCTCTATGGACGCATATATGCGTCTGGAGAAAGCTATCGGTGTGGACTAAGGATACATATATGCGTTTTCCGTAAGTGTCCGGCATGGACTAAGAACGCATATATGCGTTTGTCAATTTTTTCGAGCACCTATGCAGAAGTAATACCATTATGCGTGTGTGAGATAAATATAAATGCATTCTTTACCAACGGCAGTAAACAAATAAAGAATTGTTGTAGTTTTTGATATTTAATAATTTTATTAATTACATCACACTTGTCCGCTCGTAACGCCTTCGTTCTCCATTCGCGTCTCTTACTCTACTGACTCATACCTCGCCTTTTGTTACACTAGTTCACGCGCTCTCTCTCGCTCTCTCACTCATTCCCTCTCATTCTTTCCTCACTCAGCCTATCATTCGCTCCATTACAAACAATCTAATTACCCATTCGTTCTTTTTGAAATCTCTCTCTCTCTCTCTCTCTCTCTCTCTCTCAATCACTACAGAATTAATATTAAAAAATAACGCTTTTGAAACACTTAATCTCGTGCGAAAGAATTACTATAACTTATTACGATTTTTTTCAGACGACAGACGACTGTCCAGCGATAAAGTATTCCGTCCACAGCGATCGTCAGCGATGGCCGCGCGCCGTCTGTACGGACCACATAGGCTGCGAGGATTCCGCACTCAAAGGGTTAATTAGTAGTAGCATTATTTTACAGTTAGGTATTAAAAGAGTATGTTGGAAATTGAATACAGAAATACTATGAAGCAAAAATTAACCATAAACCAAGTTTCTCTTAACGTATTTTCTCAAGGGCTTCTTCCAAGAAGCTAAGCCACATCTGGCATTTTATAAAGTTCGAAAACATCGAGAAACAGAACTAAGGGGCTGAAGGACCCGGACGGGGTTGTAAGAATTTCGACCAGTGCATTCTGCTAGTCTTGTGATAAAACTCGCTAGGTGCGGTCAGAATTGCCCTTCCTTGTGCTACGTAAAAGTATTAAATAAATTATCAAAGTATTATTCTACAAATAAGAGTTAATTTCATTTAGCAATATAAAACCCCATTCCCAATATAGTTAAAATGAAACTTCTAAACAGCAGCTGCTGCATAAATTTATTTCTTGCAATGCGATGCGATGTTTGGAAAACACCGTTGAATTGAACTTGACCCTTTTAGTTGTCCTCCACAATCAAATAAAGATGTTGTAAAAGCAATTCGATTGGTGTACGAACAATCAACATCTTATGATGTGTTATAAAAACGTACTGGAGGGAGCACAAAATAATAATGGAAGTTTTAGCTCTTGCGTACAAGCTTTAACCGCATTTTCCTCGAAACGTCGTTTCGCAAACTGGTAGGACAAATATCTCAGAAACTAATTGATCGTTATGAATGAATCTGTTTTTAAATTATACAATACACTTTTTCGCAGGTAGCAAATTTCTAATATATCGAGTTTCTTCAAAGTTACTAACTTTACAGAAATGATAAAAAAACGTGTTTTAATTTCAGAGTGTCAGAAAATGATTTAGAAAAACTATCTTTTCCACTTTTAAACGCTCACTACTGTAGTGTTACAATAATAATAGTATTTATTATTTGATTATAGAAATATAATTACAATACTATGCACAAATCTTACTTAATTCAACTTTCTACACGGCATCACGTCTAATTCAACTCTCTACACGGCATCACGTCTAATTCAACTCTACACGGTGTCACGTCTAATTCAACTCTACACGGTATAACGTCCAATTCAACTCTGCTCTTTTCGACCAGAGAAAACTGTCGTTAACCCTTGGCCTTTCTCCCACCACGCCCCATGGAAAAATTCCTCAAGTATAACCATATTTGGGCATTTTTCGAGGGCCTCGCGCGTCGCCAAGGGTTTTCCCCAAGCAGGTCCGAAATCCTGCTGTTCACACCTCACCCTCTCCCACGTTATAAAATTAATTACGACTACACTACTTCGAAAATTTCATACTGTAAGAGGAACCAGATAATCAGGGGTGACGATGGCCAAAGTGGTCATTAGGGCCCCCATAAACCAGAGGTCCCCAATAAGGGTTGGGACCGAGTACGCGCGAGGCTCGGCCACGGCCGCTAACACTTTCCAGGCCCGCACCAACGGCGGGTTTGTTTTTCGGGAAAGTGCAAAGTGGGGATGCGCCCATAAAAGCACGAGAAAAAGGGCATAGTTAGTTTAGTAAGACAGCAACCGTATTGTACGAACGAAAGGCATTTTTATAAAGAATTAAAGTAACCCCTCACAATGCACTTTAAGAATAAGGGGGGTTTATGGGGGTTTTTCGTTCTGGATTCACATTCGAAGAGTTAGAAGTCTCACCGTTCGAAGACAATTCTTCGAAAACTATTACGAAGGGTGGCTCTTTTACTCTAAATATTTGTAAGAATCAAAAAAATAGTGCAACTTCTTATAAGTTTAGAGGATGTACAATCAAATGTTGGAACCACAAATTGTTATCTTGTTTGGTTTGTTTAAGAAAAGATCTTAAGGATTTTTCAAGATTTCTAAACCAAAACCTCCTCTTAAAGGAAGCGAAATACGTAGAAGTATTTACATATATTTTTTAACTTTCCTTTATACGATATAAAACATACTTGTTTCAAAGTATTATTTCACAAATAAGAGTTCATTTCATTTAACAATATAAAACCCCATTTCCAATAGAGTAGGACTTCTTAATTGAAATGCTTAATATTTAAGTACTGCTGACGTACTTATAAACAGGTACTTCGAGCCTGTGGGACTTTTCAACATAGTTTTCTGTAGGGGTAGTTAGGGTCCGCAGGCTCAGGAGTAAAACATGTGCCATAACTTGAGGTTTCAGGTCACCTGAAGTTCACGTGAATGGTAGGCATAAAAATGTTATTAACCTTATGCAATTGAGAAATGGCTCTTTGTCATCTAATAATACTTACTTCTAAGATTTTCAAGTGCAAAGCATTTACTAAGATTAGTTTATATTAATCTTCATCTAGTTTAGTTAAATAACAAATTCAAATTTACACTTACACTTAAAAATGTGTAAAACTAATACTTGATAACTGAAAGTTGCCTCTCGAGTTCAAAGGGATAAAACATTTCGTTAACTGCAGCTAGCTTCTAAAAATCTCGGAAGATGAACCACTCAGAAAGAAAGAACGCGTTCCCTTCTTTATTTCCACCACCATGGACATCGGGACACACCCATACACACAGCGATCAATGACAACACGTACAGCTACTTCCACTTCCAAATAGTTACACTGCAGAGTTAATAAAGCCGCAAACAAACAAAGAACACAGCAGAATTAAAAAAAAAATCACACACAGTACACCTTAGATACCTTAAACTCATTTGTAAATACTTTGTAGTTTAATGTTAATATGTTAAGAACCAGTTGTTGCTTGCGTCTTTTTTTACAATGTTTATTTCAAAATCGACGGATTTTCAAATAAACTTTCGTCCCCTATTTAACCCGCTTAGGGGTGGAATATCAAAAAACATTGAAACACGTATTTCTTCGTTTCTACCCAAAAACGCTAAATATCAGTTTTCGTAGTGTTTGCTTCAAAATCGGCGGATATTCAAATAACCTTTCAACCCCTATTTAATCCCTTTAGGGATGGAATATTAAAAAATCCTTTCTTAGTGAGTGACTACGTCATAAAAGGAACCATTGTCCAAATTTCATGTATCTAGCTTCAGTATTTTAGGCTTTGCGATGAATCAGTCAGGACATGTCTTTTTATATGTATAGAAGATGAATTAAGATAGTAAGGCCATCAGCAACTGTTTGAATTAGTTCCCTCTTCGATCCTCCTTCGAATGTTAATTTATTCAAATTTGGCTGTACATACCATTGGCAATATCTTGCCACCTCATCGTTTTGTGTACGCAACAGACGGTTTGATATTGTTTTGGCGTTTCACTAATAAGGAGTGATGGAATATTCAGTCAATTCGATACCAAAGTACTTAATAGCAGGTATCAAGATATATCGAAATTTTAGGTACTTGGTATATACCGAGACCCTTTAAAATGATATCAAACCAATACTGTGTTGAATCAAAATTTATTTGATGCTTTCCTACAGTATCGATACTCGTTTAATACTTTACGAATGAATCAATACCCGTTCGATACATAACGAAATTATAAATACCTGTTTAATACTATACGAAGTTGAGTATACTCATTTGATGTTTCATCCAATTATCTTAATAAACTGAGTTATGTTTCCTTAATTAAATAAAATAGCTGTAAAGATGATTACCATAGAAAGAATTTCTACTGGTTTTATATGTACATTTCTCGTGACATTTCAAAATTTACTTCAATCGATACACTGGTAAAAGTATCAGTTAGGTATTGATATTTATAGGAAATGTTCTATAAAGTGTAGAACGGAAGATGGAATTCAGGTGTGAAAAATAAAAGTGAAGCGATTAAAACTTAATAACAATATATTTAGAACAATTTAACAAAACAACTTAAACGACTTTACAACTTAGCAACTTTAGCACTCTTTCTACGTTCACAACCAAACCTTTCTTCTACGTTAGTCAAAAGCTTTCTGACCCCGCGCTCGCATTTTCCCCGTCATATATTCTTCCAAACACTCGTTTCCTTTCGTTCTAATTGTCAACCTTTCTCACTCTACGCATTCGGTCACGACCACCCAGAATTTCTCAGTCACACTGTTTTCCAAAGTTCTCATCTTTCACGCCTTAGAAACATTCGATCCCAAACATTCTGCGTTCGCACGACAATCGCCCAACTCAAGTACTCTTCAGACTTTCCCAAACTCGCATCCACTCGATCGCATTCCTACATATTTTTGTAGAAGTGTCAATCAGGTATCGATACTTATGAGTAAATATTGAAGAGGTATCGATTCTATTTGATACTTATATCTTCGATATAATTCAGTATTAATTCGAAATTTGTCAACTGATACTGATAGGTATCGATACGGTATTAACCCTGTGGCCTATAACCACGAGCCTGACTCGTGGTAAAAAATTTGTGCCATAAACCAAAGCCACGAGTCAGACTCGTGGTATGGAATTTGTGCATAAGATGCCACGAATTATTATTAGAACAAGCGATTGGAGTTATTCCACATCGAATATTTTTCCTTTAATTATGATTACACCCTAGACGTCTTAAAATTACTATTTGTACCTAAACATTGTTTATTATTTCACAATTCCTTTCGTTGCACTGAAATATACGTCATGAAAAGTATACATTTTGCGCCAGTTCGGGTACACGGCTGAACAGTTGAATGGCACAGCGCGCGACCGACTTTCTTGTTTACTATAGCTCGCGCAATTGGCAGATATCGTGTAGTCCAAGGGGTTAATCTCAACACTATCGACAAGTGAGCGATGACCATTAAGTGGGAGTCTATTTCGAATTCAAGATATCAGAACAGCCCTATTTAATATCCGTTCCCAGCATCGACGCCAATACATCTGCGCCAGCTTCGTCGTGCTCCTTGCCGGGAACATAAATTTCACCCTCGCGAGGACTCGAGCGTAATTCCCCGGGCGTCGAAGATAATTGTGCGTCACGCGGGTGCAGGTTTCCGGAAGCGTAGCTCATTAATCGTGGAGGAATAGAAACCGTGGCGGTGAATTAATTTAACGCAGCGCGTACGATTTCTACATTAGTTACACGCAGTTACGTACAATATCTGTTGGCACGGTGCTGATTACGTTGCACGAGCGCGCTGCGAGCTGCTGCTGCTGCGTCTAATGCATCCGCGTGCCTGGTTATTGCCATCCGCGGGATTATTACTGTAATTGCACTCGTTGCGATTCCCCGATGCAATTGTTGCAACGAACTAATGCTTAATATGCCGCGATCGTTCGCGCCTGGTCTTCGAAGGGGATGAAAAATTATTTTCAGGTTACGCAACTTTGTTTTACGCGAACGAGGCGAACTTAACCCTTGACCGTTTGAGTCCCAGGGGATATTGAAAAAACACTGTCGAAGAATCCCAAACAGTGCGACTGTGCTTTCTCTAAATGAGTACGAAAAGACCCAAGCGATAGCGCTTGTTTTATTTTATGTCGAGAAATACCAAGCAGCGCGATAGCTCTTGCATTTAAATTTTTATTTGTAATGTATTATTGCATCATTATATTATTATTCTACTTATTGTAAAATGTACTATTTACATTAAAAGGAGTTGTGTAATGTACTTGCTTCAGTAAATCTGAGCGCGTATCGACAATCAGTGCAACGCACCGTCAGTTGTTCACAACGTTCGAAATGTGCTGGGTTTTCTCGACATAAAATCTCAACAGCGCAATCGCGCTGCTCGGGACTCAAACGGTTAACCCTTTTGCTACGGAACACTCGTGACAAAATATAATCGCTGTGTACGAAACGCATTACTGACTACTTGACATTAAGGTACGAAATGCTATGAAGTAATTATAAATCGTTTCTTGTTCTCTAAATGTTATAATAATATTTATTATATTTAGTAATATCATTTTACTTTCTAAAATGTCAAAATTAACTGTTTGATTAAAAAAGACTGGATTAAAAGGAGTATCTCATGTAAAGTATGAAATTAAAATATATATGGTATGAACGTATATATACGCTCTTCGTACCTGAGCACCCACTTTTCCAGAACGTATACATACGCTCTTCGTATATGAATGGTCATTCTTCGACGGCGTATATATACGCCCGTCGGAGCGAAAGGGTTATCGAACGAATGCCGCCACACTCGCGACATTATAAATATTCTAAAAAAATCGAATGCCGCCATACACGCGGCATGACGTGATATTTTAGGTAATCTGTTAGGTTTGGCCTTAATTATACATGCAACAATTAAGGGCGATCGGTAATTGTTTTTTGTCGCGCTCTGGAGCGCATTCCTCTCATTCTTCTCCGAGGATTGAGCGAAAATACATCGTTTTATATACGGTCAATAAAGTTTGTTATCGTCATTTTCGGAGCACTATCTGTTAGAAGAAAGAGAAACGAAGTCGTGCGTACATGCGTGCTATTTTTATTTTTTCTATCCATAATTTAAGCCTTATAAAATATGGCAAAGAAAAGTACCACACCCAACAAAAATATAAGTAATTTTGTATAAATATATCGTTAATCTATAAAAAATAAATTTATAAATGTATACAAATCTATACATTACATACACGCATCTATTTGTTTATTTCAATTCCTATTATTTTTCTGAAATTTTCACTTCAGTATTCTTTTGTATGGACATATCTGTTCATATACTACCTATTATTACTGTAAGTTTTCATAAAATCCAATAAAGCGATATTAATTATGCACCTTTTCTCGCTCTGGAAATGAAGCACTTAATTTCCTAAAAATCCGTCGACCTACTGGTTATAGTTTTAGAAAAATGCGCTCGTTCGTTAAGGGTTATGTCGACTGATTACGGTGAATAAATAAAAATATGCATAATGTTCTAAGAAACGTTTGTTAATAGAAATATAAAGATTGTTATTTCCGTTTAATATACCATTGGAAGAATGTACAGTTTGGTGCCGAAACCAAACTGTGCTGTAATTGCTAGGTTTATTTGGTTAAGTTGACAAAATTTAAATGAAACAACCTCATTTCGGAGTGCTATACAGTTCGGAAAAGTAAAATGTTGCTTCTGTTTAGCAGTAAAGAGTAATTTACGATACAGAAACAAAAGCGACTGTGAGACTCAAGTGGTGTCCCTGCAAATTTCAGCCGTTGCAGAGTTTAGTCCTAGGAGAAAATTTGTAAAGGCAAGTCATCCGAAGAAGCTTCCTTGTGTTCAATAAACAAGATGGAATGTCTGAACGAAATAGTTTCTTTTTATTTTAACAGTTCCTTTCGAACTCATCTCCTAACAGCAGAAAGTGAAAGATCGAAAAAATTGGCAAACTTATACAGAATATTCAGACGAAGCTAGGAGAAAATTGAAGGGGTAATTATTAATTAATTCTAAGACAAAAATTAAGAGTATCAATATTGCGTTTGACGTTTTGTTTATTAGTTATAACCAATTAAAAAACGGGATGTTTTACGCCTGACAGCAGGCAAATAGGGCAACACGGTAGGTAATTTCAATGACTAATTGTAAGCATTACTGCCGTGTTGCTCCATTTGCCTGCTTTCAGGCGTAAAATAGCCCATTCTTTAGAAATTCTGTAGTACAGTCTATTGGTACCTCAAATAACAAATGCAAGTAAAAGAAAAGTTGAAAGTGAAACAAAGAAAAGCAAAAAAAGTGACAAGAATAACAAGGAAAAGCTGATAAGTAAATCTCAAAAAAAAGGAAAAGAAGAATGAAGCTAAAGGAAGAGATGAAGCAAAAAGAGAATAATTTTGTAAACAGAAAATTTGATTTGAAGAAAGGAGCTACTAGCACATTATTTGCAAGGAAAAGTTTGAGGAAGATTGGATGCAGTGCATCGAATGTGCAGGTTGGGTACACTGAGTGGATACACTGAGGAGCATAACTATAGCACTACCCACCTTTTTGAGTATTTCGCACTTTTGAATAGGAATGCAAAAAAGTCGATTATATGAGGTGAAAGGATATGATAAACAGTAAACATCAGAAAAGTTTTATTGTAATTTTCTGTTGAGACAAACGATATATTCATATAAACTGATTTTTGTATCACTGCACAACTATAGCACCATATCATTAAAGATACAATTATAAATTACAAACAGAAAAGAACAATTGATAAAAGATATAATTAATAATTCGTAGGTCCACCTCTTTTTGTTATAACCTGAAAAATGCGATTTAACATACTCTCAGTCAGCTTTTGAAAAGTTTCCTCGCGGATTTCATTGCTGACCGCAATTATCGCATTTTTCAGTTCTACGACGTTTTGAAACTGTCGATTTTCTGTATAAACCTTCTTTACAATTATGCTCCAGACGTTTTCCATTGGATTTTAGTCAGGAGAACACGCTGGCCATTTGAGAACATTAATCCCGTTTGTCTGAAGCCATGCCATCGTTCTGTGACTGGTTTGTATGGCCGCGTTATCTTGTTGGAACGTCCATTTCACAGTATTATTTTCATTAATAAACGGCAATTAATTATTTTGTAGTATGTTGATGTATTCTGTACTGTCCATCTGTTTTGATGGAAAACTCAGTTTCAACATGCCATTTATGCAAAATGCCCCCCAAAACATCACACTACCGACACCGAAATTCCTTTTTGAAAAGAACCGCGGTTCTTTTCGCAAATCTCGCCAATATAAATTGTAACAGATATTTGCACTAAACTTATTATTTACCATACCCTTTCACCTCATATGTTTGATATTTTTGCATTCCCACACTTAAGTCCGAAACACTTAAAATGGGGGTGGTGCTATAGTTATGCTCCTCAGTATAGATCAATAAAGTATTCTCTATTTTATTTGCGACACATACAAAAGTGAAGCTTGAATGTTATTCTAATGTTTGACTGTCTTTTTATTAATATCTCAATCAGTTAAACTTAAAAAGATGACGTGGTCGTTACTGGACGACGAGTTTTCACTTCTCTCAGATTATAACTTTTCTATTTTTGCCGATTTTCAATCTCCATTGTTAAATTTCACAAAAGCATTTTTCCTCCTTTCGTTAAGTCCTATTCAGGTTCCAAATTACTCTTTAAAAATTTTAATTTCGTTCATTCTAACCCAAGGTACAACGATAAAACTTAGAGTAGTCGTTACTATACGACCTTATCCTACATGCAATTCGGGAACAATATACTTTTATTTGATCAATAGAATTATTTTGTTAAAGAAGCAGTTTATTAATTTTGTGTGTCAATAATTTTCGGATCGGAAAATTCTTAAACTCAATGTTAATAATACAACGTAGTATCGTAGTTTTAGGAACTAGAAATAATAGCGTAATTTTAAGGACCGCGACCGGAAAAGGACACTAAAAGTGAAAATGAGAGTCGAAAACGAAAGCTAGGCTCATCGAAAAAAACCGTTAGAGACGAACAATCCACCGATGGGTCGGCAATGTTTCGGTGAGCGCGTTGTAGAAGAATGTGACTGTGTGGTGGCAAAAAAGAAAACTAGGGACGGTTTTCTCGAGGTAAAAGGGATCAGAGTTGAATGAAAAGCCGAGTTGTAGAATTGGACCGAGAGTCATCAGAGTTGTATGAAGAGTTGAGAGTTGAATAGCGAGTCGTGTCGAGAGTTGTGTATAGAGTTGTTACATTCATTGTAGATTTACAATTTAGCGTTATCTTACATTTTCGCTTATAATCTTTTAATATAATAACTAAAAATAATTAAATATAATGATAATGATAATACTTCTACAGTAATAATATAAATTAATTAATTTTTTCTAGTTAACTAATTGTAGTTAACTTTCTATCATTAGGATTCAATGTTACTGTCCTTTATTAACGATTATTGTCAAAGAAATATAAAAATTGGACAATCACTTTTAATGCCCTGAAATCAAATTTAAAAAAAAGTAAGAATGTATTTCAAAATCAATTATAAAGTAAAATACCTGGTACATAGTTTCGGACAATCACTGATTTATTATTTAATCGAGGCTTATTACATGATATTTGATTATAACAGATCTGCTTTAGTCGAGAGATGTGTTCTATTCCTGGTGTAAAGAAATAACGTAACACAATTTAATTAATTTTTCAGCGAGGTGTTGAGGGACTGTCTTAGACTGAACTCTCTGCTGATGCGGTCTGGATTATGGTTCTTTTAAATGTTTGGAAAAATGGAGTGGTAGGGATAAGATAGGATGAGGAAAATTTGGAGTCCAAGGGGTACGGATGGGTTAGAGAGCAAAGGACATGGATGAGTCACTAGACACTGGGGGTTCAAGTGGCATAATATTTGGTAAAGGATGACCGTTGCAATAGGATAATTGTACCCATAATTATGAAAGTGGTGTAAGTCATATATTTTTTGTTTCGAGATATTTAATGGATTACATTTGAATAAGTTAAAAAATATTTTTATATTATGCAATATTTTAATTTAGAATTTTATTAGTCTTGATTAATGAGAATTTATTAAGAATGTGAAATTTTGTGCGTATCTCATACGGAAATGTTGTTTTTAAAGTTTGAATTGACTTAGACCATTTTCAAAATTAACTGAATGGCCTATAAATGACTTAAAACGATAAAAGACTGTAAGTTTTTTAGAAACAATAATTTTAATAAAATAATTCATGAACATTTATTAATTGCTTTTTTAAAGTAATCCATTTTTATCATTTTAGGCTTTTATCATTATGAGTTTTGAGATTCCTAAAACGTTCTTGCAAAACTGGAGGAATGCAGGGTGGTAGTAAACACATAATATCTTTGTTTTTCTTTGGTTACTTGTCTAGTCGTGGTGTATAATGGAAGTAATTTAATATTTCCCTATATTTTTGGTCAACATGACAAAATAGTTAACACAATATAACGGTTCATTTTTTACAAATTCACGAATGAATTTGCGTTTCTCGTTCAAATAATGTGTTACCATCGTTACCATTATCGTCATCGGCTGATTTGTAATAACTAATAAACTCAAATTTTTCAAATTTTTGATTTAGACCACTTTCATAATTAACACTAAATGAATTCCGTATAATGTTGAAATAGCAACCATTATCTAATCGTTCATTTTTTACAATATCGTGAAAATTACATTGAATTAATTTAGTTTAAAGTAATGTGGTGTGAAATAACTGATAAACTCATTTTTTTTTTTAATTTTGACTTAGACCACTTTCATAATTATGGGCACAATTGATAGGAAGAAAAATGATAGGAATCCAACAGATTTCTGGACGCTATTAACCAATTGTGTACTGTTATAATACTTGCAGGCTTCTATTTTCTGGCCGTCTGATTGCATGTGTACGTTTTATTGGCTCGCTGTCTATTTAGGGGCGGGTAATAATTCTACTTAACAAACATCCGAACTACGAAGGGTACTTATGCTATTAGTTCGACCTTCAATTGTACGTCTCCCGAACTCAGACCGACGTCCAATCACTTGCTCGTCCTACTTACCAATAATGTAACCATTAGGAACTTTGTTACGGTCAAAGATACTTAACTATAACTAAAACCACAAAGTTATGAGGTGTCTAATTAAGGAGACACGACGTAGATAAATACGATATTCGATTACACGTAGCTCTATTACATGGGTATCACGGTAAACTGTGTTGAGGAAAACGACAATGATAAAAGTATATAATTATGTTTATTTTGTCTAATAGTTCTCCAATGCCATTCACACGTCTCATTCCCATTCAATCAATAAATAAAAGATGTACGCTCACGATCCTCATTCAATTTTTTTTATTCTCTACTCCATTCACTCATATTTTCATCCTTCCTGTTTTCTATGCATTCCTTCTCATTCTAATTCCTTAACCGTCATTCTAGAATCTCTTTCACACAAACAAACATACACACGTCGATAAACTAGCAATCGCTCTCACAAACTGTAGGAAATTTTACGTTAATTTCACGTATTTTTTTTGGTCTATAGGTAGAACAGTCCAAAGATTTATAGGTAATATTTAGTATATCACAATATTTTGAGAAAGGCGTAGTAGCTTTTCGAAAAATAATTTTCTTTTTTTTTTAATGAGGAGGATTCATGTATAAGTATAGTTAATATAATACATGTTCAAAGAAATACAAATTTAGTTATACTAGGACAAATTAAAATATAAATTAGAAATTTATTTATACATCGATACGTTTTTAACGAGAGATTTAAAATAATATTAGTAGCCAAATAAATATAATAAAGTTGTTTATTTCGCTTTTGTGAGAAAGTTGTATATTTTGACCGGTTCAAAAATATTTGTCGATTCAATGTGTTTTATTGGATTCTTTGAAACTGAAAATATCGGATGAAAGCAATGTTTCGCTTTTACGAAATAGTAGCGGCAACGTTTCTATTGGATATCACCTTTGTTTATAATGCCAAAAATATTTGCCAGTGGAGCATAAAAAGTTAAGCTATTAATTTATGCATAGACTGTGTTGAAAAATTTATTTCCGAAGTAAATGGAACGATCTATTTTACCCGTATTAAATTTCTCAAATTAATCTGCGTTTCAGAAAAAGATCATACGAAATTAAAATTTAACCATATATCCTTTGTGCTCTCCTATGTATACTAATATAAATTTTAAAATATTGTTTGGAATTAAAAATACAATTTTTGAAAGAACATTCCATCTTTTAACAGGAATCAACAACTCTAAATAGAAAAAAAATGAAAATATTTTAGAGGAAATCCCAAAAAAGGATTGAAATAAAATTCATTTTATAAATTGTACATTATCTCAAAGAGCAGGTTATAGAAAATAAATTTTTCCTCTGTTGTAAATAAAAACGCATACTCAATTAGAGAAACTTAGCGAAAAAATTAGAAAATTTATAGGAAAATGTGAATATTGATATTTTAAGCGTAGCCGCTCCGATTTTTTAAGTAAATTCAAAGATGTCTGGTAGGAAGGTTCGTGGAAAAATGTTCGTTCCGGTAGAGGGGACCGATAATTCGATGGCTTGATCCTCCCACAACCGCCATGCGACATGGTTCACTGCTTTATCGGCTTCCTGCTTTCGATTCATTCTCGCTGGAATTCCAATAGAACGAGAACTGAAGGAATTGGTTATCTTTAATAATGGTTTCCGTAGAAGTCGTAACTTAGCATAGAGAATAAGGAAGTTGGCTGGATCATCCTTCCACTGCAAAACCGCTAAGTCAGGCTGAAAGTTTTACGTGAAATCTATGTGTTTACATATTGCTCGAATTACCATCTTCCTGAGTTAATGGCTCGCTTCGATTGTCTCTATTTTTCTTGCTGATTTTGATCTATGATATGTATCTATATTACGAGGAACGTTATAAATTCAACTCTTAAAACAATTAGAAAATCGTCAGGCTGAACAGTTTTGCGGCTCTAATTACGTAAAAGGAAATTAAAAAGTGCTATGGATGAAAAACATTTGTTCGATACTGTATGAAAGATAATATGAAGCTATTATATATAATATCTATAAGAGGTCCATCGAAACATTTCTAAAAATTATGAGGCGTTTATGAGGAAAACGGCTGCAATGTAATCTAACTGTTCTGAGCAGTCTAGTAAACAGAAAATAGTCTATTCCATTCAAAGCAGCACATATGTATATATGCAACTAAAAAAATACACGTAGAATGCTTCATTTGTTATATTAAATTTAAAAAATAATGTTCTAGGAATATATTAGGTTGTCCCATAAGTTTCTTCCGCGCCACGCTATGAGTGACTCTAAGTGGCTGTGTTTATATAAACATGCAGACTTATCTCTTAGCCGTTTATGGCATCCGTTTCAGTCGTCCCAGAGCTGTTTCAAAGTACGTTTCGCTGGTGACAAAGTCTCTTTTAAAATTTTTTCTGCACCGTTCAATATGGAGAGCCAAAAGAAGCATTTGCGGCATGTTACGCTTCATTGCTTTAAAAAAGGCAATAGTGCAAAGGACACTGCAGAGGAGATTTGCACCGTTTACTGGAGTGGTACTACGACTATTAGGACCGTCCGCAATTGGTTTAAAAAATTTAGAGCTGGTAATTTTTAGTTGAAAGATAAAGACCGCAACGGCCGCCCAGCAACGACGGATACGGACATTATCAAAACTATGCTCACTGAAAATCCGCGATATAGTGTGCGTGAGATAGTGGATGCCACTAATATTCCCAAAACAACGGTACATAAGCGTTTAATCAAGATGGAATATGCGAATCAATATGAAGTTTGGGTTCCACACCTATTGACGGAGACCGGCCTTATGAACCGCGTCTCTACGTGCGATTTGCTTCTCCAGCGACATGAAAAGGATCCTTTTCTAAAGAGGCTTGTCACTGGAAACGAGACTTGGATTTTATACCAAAATGTGCATCGAAAACGCACTTGGTCTAAGGAAAATAGACCTTCAACTGTTGCGAAACCTGGACTTCATCCGAAGAAGGTTCTTTTGTGCATTTGGTGGGACTGGAAAGGTGTAGTGTACTACGAGCTCTTTCCTCAAGGTGATACGACCAATGCTGACAAATATTGCAATCAACTCGATCAATTGAAAGCCGCCATAGCAGAAAAACGGCCAGAATTGGCGAACCGATGAGGCGTCGTTTTCCATCACGACAACGCAAGACCGCATGTTGCGTTGGCCGTAAGGCAAAAATTATTACAGTTTGATTGGGACGTTCTACCTCATCCTCCGTACTCCCCAGACCTTGCTCCAACCGATTATTACTTGTTCCTCTCCTTAAAAAATTCTCTCCGTGGTAAATCTTTCAAATCCGTAAGCGAAATAAAAACACACCTTGATGAACATTTTGCAAATAAGCTTCAACAATTTTGGAAAGAGGGCATAATGAGGCTTCCTGAGAGATGGAAGAAGATTATTGAACAGAACGGTTCATATATAACATAATAAATTCACCTTAAACAACAAATATCGTGTATTCATTTTGCATCAAAAAAAGGGAAGAAACTTATGGGACACCCTAATACTAACAGTATTATACTAAAAGTAAAAATAGTATTTTATTTAATACCAAAAATCGAATAAGTAATCGAATAAGATACTTGATTTATTTAATTCGTAATTCAGTGATTAAACAAGGGTAAAACATTTCATTTATTTGACATGTAATGAGTCAGAGATATTAATTTAAGTCTAGGAGTCAATTATTTCAGCAATTTAGATTTGAAATTAATACGACTGGAAGGAATATGCAGGTATACAAATTCGTAATCATTGAACATATCCACTTTCTTTGATAATTACTATTTCATACCGAATATCGAATTCCAACCATAACGTCATCAATTATTGATCTGTTAATTAATAAGTCATTAGCTGGGACTGCAATATTTGAGGAAACCTGCTGTCTCGAAATTTCTCGTTTCGACAGCTTTCGAGCGCCGATACGCGATTATTACTGGTTTAGGACTTAATCCGCAGCTCGATACCTTGTCGAGGCTGCAGCTGTTGTCCCGCAAGCCAAATAAAACTGGATTCCTCTCGCGGGGGAACTTACAACCGTTTGCAAATGACCCTTCAGCGCGCATCCGCCGTTCCCTCGACTTTACTGCACTGTTATTTGAGACTACTTTTGCAAGATACGATGCCATTCCGCGAAGACTGCATTCTCGTATCACGGCCAATTAGGCGAAATAGCATAGGAAAACAATAAAATGCAGTTTTATATGTATATATATTACTATCATGTAGAAGATATCTTTATTTTAATTACAAAAACTCGAGTTCACGTCACATCGTAAAATCATAAATCGTAAGAATCGTAAGAATCGTAAGTGTATGTGCGATGCAGCATCGGCAGTATTAGCGACGATTACAACGCGTAAAACTAAATTGATAGAGTGGACTGTATTTAACCCTAGAACTCCTGAGCCTCGATCTGTTATGCCGCGTCCACATTGAAAAGAACAGTTCGTCAACGGAAACCGCAGCATATCCAGACTGGAGCTCGCGAACAGTTCGCGAGCTGTGCTCGCCAGCAGTGTGGACACTTTCGCGAACAGCGAGCAGCGAGCAGCGAGCAGCGAACTCCTCAGCGAACAGTGAACAGTGTTCGCTCGGGAAGCGGTACATCAAAGAAACTGTTCGCGAGCTCGAAGCGTATCTGGACGCGTTTGTAACACAGTATGTGGCAAAAGCTAATAGCGAACTGCCCATGAATTCAGAGCGAACAAGCTTGTAACTGTTCGCGAGCTCCAGTCTGGATATGCTGCGTTTTCCGTTGGCGAACAGCTCGCGAACCGCACGCGAGCAATTCATGTGCTGCTCGCGAACTGTTCTCTTCTATGTGGACGCGGC
>JAOPTO010001508.1:0-13463 GCA_033822845.1 Tetrapedia diversipes | reverse complement strand
TTAACCCCTTGACTACTGTGGGCGCCTGTAGGCGCCTGTAGGCGCTTAGAAATTTTGCGTTTGTGATACTGAGAGCGCCTATAGGCGCTCGACACAGTTTGACCTTCTGACACTGAGAGCGCCTATAGGCGCTTCACACAGTTTGGCTTTCTGACACCAAAAATTCGCCGTTCTCGGCGCACATCGTAACTCAATCCCTGCCGTATGGTACGACCAGTACATATCAAAGTCTGCCGTAGTCAAGGGGTTAAATAGATGGTTGCCCGGACAAGGGTTACGGATCGCTAGGTCATTTGTAAAAATGAAGGGTCGCATCGTAAACCTGGTCGTCAAAGAAAATGTGGGCAGCCGATGTCCTAGGTGCAAAAACGTCACCGAGGTTTGCACGGAGTGGGAACATCGAAGGCGTGCATTTCTTTTGAAGGGCCTGATTGGCAAAGACAGGAACCGCCTATCAGACCGGAAACAAATAAATAGGAAGCCTCGCGAGAGGTATCAGTTCGTTGTTGTACCCATCCAAGTTGGGAGGTTTTTTGAAAATTTTCCTCCCCACACTTTATGCAATCAAGATCTAATCTATTCACTTTCATAGGTAACGCCACTCATATCTCTTAGCCGATAAGTCTGGACCACAGGCAAGAGCGGCGCAATAATCATCAATTAAAAAAAAAAAAACAAAAAAAAGTATCAGTTCGTTGTCATAGTTCGTTGTCGTAATAGCAGTTGTTGTCTTAGAAAGAATTCCGAGATTAATTTATATATAACTCTTCGGCCAATTAATCCTACATATGTTTCTTTCAATTGAGATTCAGTTATTAGGTGTAAATTACGTTAAATAATTCAAAAATTTGGTAAGTATAAAAAGGAAAAATTAAATTAAATTAAATTTAATTTATTGGTTATATACGGGACGAGATTTTTCTTACAAAAAGACGAAAATTACAGTAATGTTCGGACGGAGAAATTAAAAACAGAAATAATCCCGAAATAAATTAACACTTAGCCGACTGAATGGGGAGATCTCCCATTTTTTCCTTGCCCAAGCAATGTCATTGATTCTATTTGCTCTTGTTATTAGTTAGTCTTGAGCTAGTACTGTTCATAAATTCTCCAAAATACAATTTTTTAATAAATTCAACTTCTTAAGACCAACTAATAATAAAAGTGAATAGAATCAATGACATTGCTTTGTCAAGGAAAAAATGGGGTATCTTTCCGTTCGGTCGGCTAAGTGTTAAGATAATAATAAGGGTTTCTGCCCTTAAATTCAGATAAACAAAAAGTAATAATATTAATAATTAGCAAATGTTGTTAACAGCATGTCTAAACTGAGCTCGAATAAAAATTAACTTTGTTCCGCATAACGTGACCAAGAATGCTCCAACGCATAACATATTAAAAAGCGAGAAGCTGCTCGGTCTGTCGGTTAATTTGTCGCGTTTTATGCGGGAAATGTCTTCCTCGTCGCCTCGTCCAGATGTCGTCACAACCCTTGCCCTAATGCGGATTCTTTGGAGTTCAGCCGCTCGCACGAATTCAATAGGATTAGCTCACTCCGTGGATTACTATTTTTAGAGCGCAAAAGTGCCGCGACTCGTCGCGGGAAGCTACGCCAATTAGAAGAAACGGTTTGCGGAATGCTGTATGCCAATCGAGGCTCATGAGAGCCCGCCCCAAAGGGATGACGAGACCGTTTTCACTTTACGAGCTTTCTGGTTGATGCGACGTGAATCTTAAAGGTGCGTGTTCACCGGCGAACAGAAATGTTCGTTAACACGATTATTTGTAACAAATTAGTAAACAATTCTAGTGCACTGACATGCAGTCAGTCTTTAACCCAATCACTGCTAGGCAAATTTAGAGAGTCTTGCCTTGGATGTCAAGAACTTATTTTAAAGAAACTGTGGGTTATCATTTTGATAATAAAAAGCGATATTAAACAAAAATATTATTATATAAAATGTTCATTCATTTTTTCTAATAGTTTCTGAATTAAACGGCTATAAACTTATTCCGTGGCCAATTACAATCAGTCTAAATTTGTAGTACAAACTACGAGACATCTTGTAGCTGGCAGTGAATGGGTTAAAATCTTCATTTCTCTGTAAAATATCAATATTCAAATAAAGAAAGGAATTTGAGGCATTTAATGGGCATTGATTAGTTACTTGGATAAAATTAGATTAGATTTTTAGAAGGTTTATTCTTAAAAGAATATAAATAAGTTAATGTTTAAAAGCACAAAGATGTAAGAATGTAAATGTGCAACCTTACGAGAATTTAAATGTACAGTGTAGAAGATTTAAATACACAGCATATTAAAATTAATACAGTTTTTGGTTGTGATAATTTTAAGAATTGTAACAACCAGTTTTGTGCACTTTTATGGTAACTGTATAATGAATTCCATGATTTAGTTTTTTTAATTTATTTAAATGACGTATAAGCAGAAAGATGTAAGAATGTAAATGTACAACCTTACGAGAATTTAAATGTACAGTGAAGAAGATTTAGATATACAGCATATTAAAATTAATACAGTTTTTGGTTGTGATAATTTTAAGAATTGTAACAACCAGTTTTGTGCACTTTTATGGTAACTGTATAATGAATTCCATCATTTAGTATTTTTAATTTATTTATGTGATGTATATTTCCGCTGCTTCTTTAGGATCTCTTTAATCTTAACTGATAAATGATATGGTGATCATAGAATGTCTTAAAAATCATCGTTCACCCTTAAATAAAGCTATAAATAAAGATCTGTTCTATTTTTGCATAAAGTATCTCTCTATATAACTTTAAGTTCGATTTGATCGATACTTTAATCATCGATAATTCTAGCGTTAACCCTTTGCACTCGAAAGACAACTGTTAGTCACCAAATGATATTTTGGCAAATTTTCAGACATTAGTCAATTTGTTTATTAGTCAGACTCAGAGGTTAAATAGTCACATATATAAATTTTAGTATATTGCATAATTAAACTAAATTACAATTAATGCAGGCGAATCTTAGTAAATATTTTACATTTCAAAATCTTTGAAATTAATATCATTAGATGACTAATTGTCACCTTTCGAGTGCAAATGGATAATTTAGTTTAATAGTTTAATAGTTATTTATAAACTTTCTCGATTAACTAAATATTCTACAACAGCAATTTACGTCAAGTAAATGAAAATAATCGTTGATTTCTGGTTGTTGGTAGTCAGAAAATGGTACACGGTACAAATTAGGTCAGAGCGACTCCATAGCTCGAAATAAAACGAAAATCAGGAATAACGGAATTGTGCCAGAGGTTTCGCTTTCGAGAAAATTGAATTCATACATTAGTCGGGTACGCGTGTACTCAATTAATCACCGACGTTGTTGCAATCCGTTAACCCTTTACACTCGAAAGACGAGTCTTAATCGTCGAATAGAAACATCTTCAAAAATTTCCAAACGTCAGGTAATAAAATTAAACGGTTCTATAGTTTCTTTTTATTAAAATTTATTACAACATTACAAAATATAATATAAATATTTTATTACAAAATTTATTACAAAATAAATTGTATACAAATAAATTTAATTTTATTGAAAGATTCATAAATCTCAGTTTTATCGACCTTATAATGCGCCAGAAAGTTCTTAATTACTTACAAAAATTAACGCAGAATTTCACACAGTTCAATCTAATTTATTAGAGACATCATCATATATGTACAAATTGATTACAGTTATTTATTAATGAAATTTTTGTTGCACATCGATGCCAAATGTTTTACGTATGGTTCTCATTTCATTATTTGTAATGTACGTGTTGAACTAAATTCTTCAATCAATGGTTCTACTTCCGGAACCACCTTTTACAAAATTCATTTCGAAAAATAGTGGCTTAGGAGCACGTGTGGAAGACAAAATTTATAATATAACTGTTTATAGTTTCGTTAAACAACTGAAAGTTTAGGAATGGCATTCCAATTCTACTACTACGAGAATATTTTTTCGTTAAATGTTCGAATGTCATTTCCATTAGGGCGTGGGACTTTCGATTCTTCTTCGTCTTTCACTGTTTGACCTTCTCTACGATTGTCGATTACTAGTAAAGGTCAAATTCTGTTCTTTTACATTTATTTATATCAGCTATCAGAATATAAATTTTATGGGCTGATGTGTTAACACTTAGCCAACCGAATGGGGAGATCACCCATTTTTCTACAACAAAGGCCATTGATTCTATTTACTTTTATTATTAGTTAGTCTTGATCTAGTGTTGTTCACAGCATTTTCAAAGTACAATTTTTAGTAAATTCCTAATACGCGATAGACAGGGTTCGGTTAGCTGTGGCACCGTGCGGTTAGCTAAATGTTAATAAGCTCCCAGTCCGTTTCAAGCATGAAGGGGACTTTTCCATTGAAAAGACCTTCTAAGCCTTATTTGAGGTCAATTGGCCATTTTTAAAGATCAAATGGGGCTAAAATTTCGTTTCCCTAGTAGCTAAATGCTTGTGACTGATCCCGAGCTACGAACATTTAACGAAAAAGTACTGTATTTCTTTTTCTGCGTATATATCGTAAAAGGAAAAAAATTGAATCGAGTGTATATGTTACCGGCAAAGTTTGAAATCCGGCATTGTATATAATGCTTAAAACTAGCCGGCAATGTGTGAAATAAGAAATGCCATAATAAGAAAGACATCGATTTTAAATAAATTCTTTTTAATGGCACTCATTATTTTTCCAGAATAACATTTGTATTTTTGAGGAATGCACGTTATTTATATAATAGCCTTATTAGGATCTTTTTTCATACTTTGCCTAAGTAGTATTTGTCATTCTATAGAATGCCTAGGTATTATATAAGAAATATAGGAAATTCTAGTTTTATTTATTTAGTAGATTGGATGATAGGGCTCAGGTGTGAGTAAAATAAAAGTGAAGTGATTAGAATATAATAAATACATATTTAAAATAGTTTAATAATAACAACTTAAAGGACTTTTCAATTTAACAACTACTACGTCCTTACTTCCTTCACAGTCAAACTCTTTCTACTTTTACAGTCAAACTTTTTCTGCCTTCACAGTCAAACCGTTTCTACCTTCACAGTCAAACTCCTTCTGTCTCGATAGTCAAACCGTTTCTGTCTTCACAGTCAAACTCCTTCTGTCTCGATAGTTAAACTCTTGCTACCTCCACAGTCAAACCGTTTCTGCCTTCACAGTCAAACTCCTTCTGTCTCGATTGTTAAATTCTTTCTACTTTCACAGTCAAACTCTTTCTACCTTCACAGTCAAACTCCTTCTGTCTCAATAGTTAAACTCTTTCTACTTTCACAGTCAAACTCTTGCTACCTCCACAGTCAAGCCTTTCTACTTTCACAGTTAAACCCTTTCTGCCTTCACAGTCAATCCCTTTCTGCCTTTATAGTGAAACTTTCTGCCTTCACAATCAAACTCTTATTGCCTTCACAGTCAAATCGTTTCTGCCTTCACAGTCAACTCCTTCTGTCTCAATAGTTAAACTCTTTCTACTTTCACAGTCAAACTCTTGCTACCTCCACAGTCAAAGCCTTTCTACTTTCACAGTTAAACCCTTTCTGCCTTCACAGTCAATCCCTTTCTGCCTTTATAGTGAAACTCTTTCTGCCTTCACAATCAAACTCTTATTGCCTTCACAGTCAAATCGTTTCTGCCTTCACAGTCAAACTCCTTCTGTCTCAATAGTCAAACTCTTTCTACTTTTACAGTCAAACTTTTTCTGCCTTCACAGTCAAACCGTTTCTACCTTCACAGTCAAACTCCTTCTGTCTCGATAGTCAAACCGTTTCTGTCTTCACAGTCAAACTCCTTCTGTCTCGATAGTTAAACTCTTGCTACCTCCACAGTCAAACCGTTTCTGCCTTCACAGTCAAACTCCTTCTGTCTCGATTGTTAAATTCTTTCTACTTTCACAGTCAAACTCTTTCTACCTTCACAGTCAAACTCTTGCTACCTCCACAGTCAAACCCTTTCTACTTTCACAGTCAAACCCTTTCTGCCTTCACAGTCAATCCCTTTCTGTCTTTATAGTCAAACTCTTTCTGCCTTTACAGTCAAACTTTCTCTGCCTTCACAGTCAAATACAATTAGCCTACCAACAGCCCCAATACAATTAGCCTACAAAATTTGTGTGCATGCCATCTCTGATGCATCTGTCATAGATTTGCCATCAGTTCTGTATAAGTTGAAGCAAGAAACTAGCAATTTCAATAAAAATATTTCATATATTTCAATAACTGTGCGTTACGAGCAGTTCGTAGGTGTATGCGAGCAATTCGGATACAATGAGCGATCAAGCGATTTCTGAGAAGAACAATTCACATACCGTTCGCGGATCGTCCACGAGCAACAGTGGAGACGCACCCTTACGATCTTTCACTTGTTCTCTGTTGTTTGAAAATAGAAACGACGCGATTGTGTCATATGAACGGTCACATGAGCAAAATAGCGCGGATACGTGGGATTACGCAACAGGGGTGGGGTTGGGATTATGGAGTTGAATGTTCCGCGTTCTTCGCAGCGATTTTTGTGTAATTGCCGCTAATGGCGTGATACGAAGACAAATTGACGATGAAAATGTGTAAAGCTTGTTTGAAACCGGAATGAGACGTTGTGTATCTGTAATACAAGCGATACGTGTGATCGTTTGGCGTGAAGATGAGTCAAACTTGAAACATGAACATCATAAATAAACACATAGATACATAAATCAGATTTCGAGTTTTTAGGCTTGTTGATATTCATTGTGGAGATAAACTAATGGCAAAAGAAAATTGGTAAATAATTTTTTAGGATGGTACAACTGATAAAGAGGTAGATTGCATAAGCACTCGAGGTTGTAGATCACTTATGGCTCTTTCACGCTAATCTATGACTTGTATACGTTTGTGCATTAAAAATAATAAATTAGAGAGGTATTTTCAATTATTAAGATCTTCGAGATAACGTTGTTTAATTTCTTCAATTTTTTAATTTATTAATTTCTTTTCCTTATACAATCCTGTAGTTATTGTTTAATTATTAAGAATTATTTTTTGTATATTAGAATGTTATTTAGAATTGAACAGAATTCGAATAGATCGGTAGAGTATGATTGTTTAATTTCCAATGTATTGTACGCTAATATTTTTTTATTTAATTAACAGGATTAGAAGAGTACGAGAAATTGATTTTTAAACAGGAGAAATCAGAAAATAGAATTTTTTTGTACGCTCGAATGCACTTCACAACGCGATCGCGAAAAATATATTTTAAAAACAGAATATCTATGTAAAAGTTGTTTTGAATAAGCTTTTTTTAAAATAAAGTTTCATTTTCTTAGGAACTTCGATTTTTATGTTTCAGTCAAATTGACTCATTTTGGGCAGAATAGATACATACTCGTTTCAGGCAAAATAGGTACTTAATATCCGGCAATCTAGCGTTAATATAAGCGAATCGTAGTAGATATATCGAATTTGAAAATCTCTGAAGTTACTATCATTAGACGACTAACAGTCATTTCTCAAGTGCAAAGTGTTAATATTAATGCAGAAGATTGCAGCTACATCGTGCGTGTTCTTGTTTCTTCCGTGCAACAGATTACACTCTGTACGCTCGAATGCACTTTACAACGCAATCGCAGTCGCAGCGGTGTTGCAAAACGTAAGTAGAAGCGAACGAGATGCTTCTTCCGGGCGAGTGTCGATTTCGCGAAACCGCAAATTTGCTCGCGCCGCGCGTAAATCGGGTATTAAGTTGTCACTTAATCTCCGAAGTTCGCCGTAGACCGGTCATCGAGAGGCATCACTGTGCCTGTTACTCCAATTTTCCCCATATTTATGAACAATATGCTGTCCGTCGCCATGAGGAGACAGGCTCTTCAGCGGAGCCGAGCCGCTGATTCGCGTCATGCAAATGAGCGCGAGTTGGACGTGTAGCGGGATAATGACTATAATAAACGCCGATTCAATCGTGATAAATCCCTGATTGAACGAGTCGCAATTTGTCGGGGAAGGCTTCTCTCGGCTACCTGAAAATATCCCCGCACGATGACGTTGAGACCGACGTGATTCTCATTAGTGTATGTTAAACGTTTCAGGTAGTTGAGAGGCAACACTCTTGCAAATGTCCTCGACAACTTTGTTGTGTAATAGTGTAAGGAATTGCTCAGAATTATACAGACGAACAGAGGATCTTGATAAAGCAAAAATTATTTTATGCAAATTTGCGAATTGATAGTTTCGTAGAAATTTTTGTAATTTTCTGATTTATCAGGCAAAGGGTACTATTAGAATGCATATTTTTATAAATATCTGCACTTTAGGTGATTTTATGTAGCTTTTTGCACATTATGTACATTCTGTGTTACTGTGTGTTCGAATTTTTGATAAATCCATAAATATCTATGCTGTACACGTACACTCCGAGACAAAACGATAGCACACGTATATACATTATATTTAATTTTATGGTGTTGGTGAAGAAACAAATTAGTTAACCCTTTGGGCTTTATGGACGCATATGTGCGTTTGGCGAAAGTCGCCGCTGTGAACGAAGAACGTATATATGCGTTTACACTAAGTAATCGGCGTGGACTAAAAGCGCATATATGCGTCTGTCGATTTTCGCGATCAATATGCAGTTATTTTTTTGTAAACATAATACAGGGACACTCGTCAGTAATTTGCCTTCCTCAGGTAGCGGTCAAGCACCATTAACCCCTAGCACTATTCGGAACCTCGGAAAAAGTCAGGCTAAACGCGGTTGCCTCAATTGTCGCGGCGAAGGACGAATGGTGGAGCGCGCGTGTCGAAACTTGAGACCCATCTTATCCACGCGATGGAACTCTTGTGAAATTCAAACGAATTTGAATCAAAAACTTTTATAAATACTTTAATTATCACATAAGATTAAAACAAATTCTGAATAAGTAATAATAATATAATTAATTAATAACGAAATAAAAATATGTTAAAGCAAATCCGCGGTAGTAGTATTTGAACTCAAATAAGTTTTCTGATTATCTCACTAATAGCAAACCTAAAACGGAAAGACACAATATAAATAAACAATTAAATATCAATGAATAAAAATATAATTTAGGATAATTGATATGTCAAATTAAAACTCTCAATTTTGCTATTATTATGAATAAAAATATAATTTAGGGTAATTGATATGTCAAATTAAAACTCTCAATTTTGCTATTATTATAAATAAAAATATAATTTAGGGTAATTGATGTATCAAATTAAAACTCCCAATTTTGCTATTATTATGAATAAAAATATAATTTAGGATAATTGATATGTCAAATTAAAACTCTCAATTTTGCTATTATTATGAATAAAAATATAATTTAGGGTAATTGATATGTCAAATAAAAACTCTCAATTTTGCAATTATTATAAATAAAAATATATTTTAGGGTAATTGATATGTCAAATTAAAATTTTTAATTTTGTTATTATTATGAATAAAAATATAATTTAGGGAAATTGATATGTCAAATAAAAATTCTCAATTTTGGTATTGTTATAAATAAAAATACAATTTAGGATAGTTAGACATCGAATCATAATTCCTAGTAATTTAATTCAGAGTGGGAAATTTTAAAAGTCGGCACTCGTACACACAGGTCGTCGCACGGATGTCGCCTGTAGACGACGCTGGTACACACAGGTTGTCGCACGGATGTTGCGTATAGGCGACGCTCATAGTGAAAGGGTTAAGACGTCGAAAAACGTGTATACAAAAACCACGCGCAATTTGCACATTTCTAGCGTGTGCTTCCATTCAGTGTGATAGCAATCTGGCGGACTGGACTGTCGAAGCGAAAGGGTTAAAATTCAGGAATCCTTGTTTTCGAGCGACCTGTACGCAAATCCGCGGGAACACCTTAAAAACGCCGTCCCATCGATCATTAATTTAGCAGCGGTATTATTGCTATTTTAATAACGGATTCGTAGGTAAGGACATGCTAAATCGATGCCCGCTAATTGCAGTAATCGCTGACCGCTGGTACTTGCTGGTAATAAGTATTCATTGAACTGTTATAAATCATTGATCTGACGGTTGCCCCATGTTATCATGGAATGCTGTTCGGGCATCGCGAATAATTGCACCGGATCCGTAACTATCAACGTGCACTTTTTGCGCCTATTTCCCTTCGCGAACGATCGCTTAAAAGTGTAACATCGCCGTGGCGATTTTTCTGCTGATCGGCGCTTAAATGCTACCGCGAGAAAACGGCGGCACACACGAGTCTACTTAAGATATCCCTCTTCTGCCTCGGTTCCTTTCTTTTTCTTCATTGTTGCTCGCCGCTTCTTTTCCTCCCTTTGTCCCTCAACCCCACCTCCCCTCTCACCAACGGTGGAACGTTATTGGACGGAGGAAAAACAGAAAATCACGCTCGCCAGGAATCGATAATGAGTCCCTGATTATGAGGGAGTCAGAGGTAATGATAGGCTAAACGACACACTTTCATCTATGATAATATTTATTTAACAATAATAATAATAATCGTAGGAAATTATACTTTACTTTTATTTAGTAGAGTGATAAAGCTCAGGTGTGAATAAAATAAAAGCGAAGTACCTAGAATATTAATAAATGTATATTTCAAATAGATTAATAATAACATAATAATAATAACAACTTTATTCTTACATAATAATAATAACTTTATTCTTACATAATAATAATAACTTTATTCTTACATAATAATAATAATAATAACAACTTTATTCTTACATAATAATAATAATAACAACAACTTTATTCTTACATAATAATAATAATAACAACAACATTATTCTTACATAATAATAATAATAACTTTATTAAAAAGGTAAAAACCCTTTGATATACAATGTATATACAAATAATTAGACTTCCTTTGAGTTAAGAAGGTGAAGTAAGTGTTTGATAAAATCTACATACGAAGTTAAGAAATTTAGATGGATGTCATAATTATTAACATTACTTATTATACATTTTATTCCATTTAACTTGGCGTAGAAGAAGACAATTCCTCGTAGCAACCTCGTGGCTATTCCTTATGAAAAGTGAACAGATTTCAATGGATGCAACTGAATTATTTATTGCTTTACGAGCAAATGAAAGGTTCATCTGGATCCTAGAATGCTCCAATGACATAAGTTTTAGTTTTTGTTGTACTTGTGAATAATTGTACTCTAAAATTGCCATTGGTGTGCCCATATGGCGTTCAGCCTATATATAATAATAAAGCTACAAATTAAACTAAACTGTTTCTCATATACTTTTCTCTTCAGTCAACGATCAGACACACAATTTATGGACACTGGTCCTGTCCCATAAACACGCACCCATACATGGCCTTCCATTCGCACATCTCTCTCTCTCTCTCTCTCTCTCTCTCTCTCTCTCTCTTTCTTTGGCCTTTAATAACTCAAGACTCATTCTCAATAATAACAATCATTATCACAGATTAAACGTCGACGATAGTTCGAACCTTTTCCCATCCGTCATTTTGTCGGATGACAACGAAGGGAAGAGCGATACTTTTCTAAGATGCTTGTTGTTAAAGACCTTGAATTGCAGCGCGGCATATTTCCTAAGTAGCATCGGGAGGCGTTCACGTTATGATTTATGCTCGGATACCCTCTTGCCTTGATTCGCGAGAAATAAAGGAAAAAGAATCGATTACGAGGCTCTCTGAAATTATCGCCGACTGGTTGTGGTTGAGATCGTCTTTTAACCCTTTGACTGCTAAAGGCATATATGTACGCCTTCATGTGTCTACCAATATGTACGAAAGACGTATAAATACGTCCTCACATACGTGCGCCAAACGCCTGCTAAAATAACTCAAGAAATTGATCGAACGCTTTCTTCCATTGCAATTTTTATTCAAGAAGTGTATCACGTATTATCTGAGTGCATCAAGAAGTGTATCACATATTATTCGAGTGCATCAAGAAATGTATCACGTATTATCCGAGTGCATCAAGAAGTGTATCACAGATTATTTGAGTGCATCAAGAAGTATATCACGTATTATTCCAGAGCATCAAGAAGAGTATCACATATTATTCAAGTATATCAAGAAGTGTATCACGTATTATTCCAAGGCATCAAGAAGTGTATCGCATTATTCCAGAGCATCAACAAGAAGTGTATCACGTATTATTCCAAGGCATCAAGAAGTGTATCGCATTATTCCAGAGCATCAACAAGTTTTACATATTATTTGAGTGTATCAAGAAGTGTATCACGTGTTATTCCAGAGAATCAACAAATGTATTACGTATTATTCCAGAGCATCAAGAAGTGTATCACGCATTATTCGAATGCATCAAGAGGTATATCACATATTATTCGAGTGCATCAAGAAATGTATCACGTATTATCCGAATGCATCAAGAAGTGTATCACATATTATTCGATTATATCAAGAAGTGTATCACGTATTATTCCAAGGCATCAAGAAGTGTATCGCATTATTCCAGAGCATCAACAAGTATTACACGTTATTTGAGTGTATCAAGAAGTGTATCACGTGTTAATCCAGAGAATCAAAAAATGTATCACGTATCATTCCGTGGCATCAAGAAGTGTTAAATGTTATTTGAGTGTATCAAGAATTGTATCACGTATTATTCCAGAGAATCAACAAATGTATCACGTATCATTCCATAGCATCAAGAAGTGTATCACGTATTATTCCAGAGCAACAACAAATGTATCGCATATTATTTGTCTGCATCAAGAATTATGTTTCTCAGGGAAACAATTAAACGATAAGTTTATCACTGATTTGGTTAAAAAACTGTAACCTAACCATTCGACCGATTTCATGAGTCACTGTACGTACGTCCGGAGAAGAGCTGATGTTCGTCGATCAGGGCCTGTTAAATCATCGATCGGGACGCGGGCCGCGCCGGTGCTCAATCAGGCCGAGTTGAGACTAATTTAGGAACTGCGATGTATAACGATCGTGCCCGAAGGCGTCGCAAATTCGCCTCGGACCGGCCCAGGCCCGCGCGGCTAGAACTTACGAGCGTGTAGCGCGTATCTCCGAATGCATCTACCTGCGCCCGCCAATTTAACAGTGCACATCAATTTGTCATTTAACTTATTGACCGTCGGCCGCACCTCCTCGAGCTCTGGCCCTCTCTGTGTTTAAGATCGCCGTTTAAACGGGCAAACAGCCGTATTTCGCCCGTATCGATCCCCATCGCGCTATATCATAATGTTGTAATGCACGGTGACGTTAGGGCAGTTCCCAGGGCGGGTTCTCGGCGTTTCACGGTTACCTTTTTCATCAGAGGTTAACCGGAATAGATTTCGTACGACGGGGTTGGATTAGAGGCTGCAACTCATTCGAAATAATCGAGCGATTAGCAAATAGTAGCTGCATCGATTAGACGCGGCGATGTGTACAGTCGGGCGAGAAAGTTTGCATG
>JAOPTO010001507.1:0-12226 GCA_033822845.1 Tetrapedia diversipes | reverse complement strand
GAACGAATGCCGCCATACTCGCGACATTATAAATATTCTAAAAAAATCGAATGCCGCCATACACGCGGCATGACGTGATATTTTAGGAAATCTGTTAGGTTTGGCCTTAATTATACATGCAACAATTAAGGGCGATCGGCAATTGTTTTTTGTCGCGCTCTGGAACGCATTCCTCTCATTCCTCTCCGATTGAGCGAAAATACATCGTTTTATATACGGTCAATAAAAAATATTGCGTTGTTTGCTCGAATAGAAAAACACCGGAAGGAAGGCGGGAAACACGTAATTATTGCGATACTTGTAGTAAAAAAACTGGTATTCACATTGGGACTGTTGGGAGAAGTACCACACCCCCAAAAAATATAAGTAATTTTGTATAAATATATCGTTAATCTATACAAAAAAAATTTATAAATGTATACAAATCTATACATTACATACACGCATCTATTTGTTTATTTCAATTCCTATTATTTTTCTGAAATTTTCACTTCAGTATTCTTTTGTATGGACATATCTGTTCATATACTACCTATTATTACTGTAAGTTTTCATAAAATCCAATAAAGCGATATTAATTATGCACCTTTTCTCGCTCTGGAAATGAAGCACTTAATTTCCTAAAAATCCGTCGACCTACTGGTCATAGTTTTAGAAAAATGCGCTCGTTCGTTAAGGATTAAGAGAGAAGTGAGAGGGTAAGGTTTAGAGCGAGAGTTGAGAGCGTGAATTGAGAGCGAGAATATAGAGAAAGTTAACAGAGAGGGAGAGAGTCAAAAATTAATAAAACAGGCGAATTGCGTATAAATAACGAGTTCAATTATTTAATTCCACCCACATCCCCCCGGTCGATGTCACGTCTTATCAATTGACTGTATCACACGTCTTGTCTTCCTTCTCTCTTTCTTTCTCTCTTTCTCCCTTCGACAAGCCAGAGGGGAAAACAGCCTCCCCCGACGTGGTTTGTCGCGCTTGTCCGATTATCGACGGATTAACCATCGGCTCTCGCGGTGGTGATGCGAACGATGCGGTCGGCCATCTATTCTCAACGCGCGCTGTAAAACACACCGCCTACCGATCCTCCACCCTCCCCTGTCCACCGTGATTATAAATCGCGATAATTAGCCTATCGATCGATGCTTTAATTATCCACGACCGTTCGACCCGAACCTCGAAAGCCTGCCTTCGATTCAGGTGACCACCGCCGGTTTCTTTGTTTTCGAAAATCGAGTCAAGCGGGATTGGAGAAACGTTGCGGAGGACGGATCGGAGAGAAAGGATCGCTGAAAATTTGATCCGGCAATCGGAACTTGATTAAATCGCGCGCTTGAACCTTCCATCGGGTCTGGAAGCTATTTTTCCGCCGTATTTCTGCCGGGGTGGAAAAAGTCTTGAGGCCGCGTTGCACGGTGCGCAGAACTGAAGGGCGTGGCGGAGAGGGTCGGTTGGCTTTTCGTTCTACGGATAGAAATTGAGTTACGGCTGCGATGTCTACCTTATGAAGGGGGTATCGATATCAATAACAGGATAATCGAATTCCTTCCTCGCTCTATCGAGCTGTTCGTCCTTAAACGAAATCCGTCTAGTCGCAGTAGTAGTAGTGGTCGTTGTTGGTTTTAAACGTTATTGAGATTCGGCCAAAATTGATTAGCCGAGGTGATAGTGATATCTATCAACGATACAGCATTCAAAGGAAGATGATCCGGAGTTTTTTCCGAGTGAAACATAAAGAAGCTAAATAAATTGTGGCATTCCTGTTCAAATATAAATACAGAAAAAATTACGCGGTAGAAATAATAATTTTTAATAAATTTTCTTAATAAACTTTCTTAAGGGTTTTTGTGACTGTTGCGGAGAGAGAGAAGGAAGGAAAAGGAATGGGAAGGGGTGTTTCGTCCGGGGCCTGTAGAAGACTCATCAGTAAGGCTACCTAGCAGGCCCCGCATCTTGGAATCATACGCCGGAAATATTTTATAAATCCTAGGGATTACTTACAATATGTCTCTTCTGTGAATAATCTTCTCTCATTTAGATTAACGAGTTTTCTTTCTGAATCATTAAAATATTAAAGTTGAGAAACAGAGGAAGAGCTAAGCGTGTTTTACTAGATCATTGAAAGTTTTAAGATTCATTTTTTAAAGGCTTGTTCTTTGCCTTATATGGATCAAACGTTTCTGTGCTATTGTACTATTGTCAGTAATCTGTAATTTACTTTAATTTTTAATTAATTTATTGAAATCAGGAGAAAAACTGTTTACTTTTGAGTATACAATATTTAGGTACTTACTGGGATGTATTAAAAAATAATTAAAAGAAATGTGGCTGTTGTGCAAGAGAAGGAAAAGGAATGGGAAGGTGTGTTCCGTCCGGGGCCTGCTAGAGGAATCATCAGTAAGGCTATCTAGCAGGTCTATCGTTTTTTGGTTTTAATAGTGTTTATTATAATCCAACAATACATACATTTTCAACAGTTACATGAAGTTCATAATGAACGCTGAACATCTGATACAGCTGAACGGTAATCCTTAATCTAGGCATAATGGTCACAAGCGGCGACACTCTAAGCACATATACAATATTTTATTTTTTCTATTAATGTTATATACACGATCCTTTTCTGGTATTCAATTGTAGAAATTCAGATGGTAGAGATTGCACTTTCATATTCTATTGATCAGAAAGTTGGAAAAAAACTGATCATGGGCTAGCAGGTCCATGCCTTAGACACAGGGATAGGAAGGAACAGATCGGAAATCGTACATATAGAAACCAGGGCACGGTTCGAGCACTTGGGAGAAACGTAGTCCGTAAATCCCTCCTAGTGGCGAGATCAGAAAGGTCGCCACAGTTTCATTCTAAGAACCTAAACTGCATATGTTTAAAGTACACGATAAAAGTATTTAACGGAATCGAAGAAATTTTCGACCGTTGCATTAGTCAGCTTAACACATTGCGGACCGCTAAGAAATCTGTAAGACATACGTGTTAGCGACAGCGCATTTTTGGTGGTCGCTGAGAAGGACCTAGACCATAATTTAGGTTAGTAACCGATTTATGACTGGGTATTTAGTGTGCCTGGCAAGAGAATTTGTTACAAAGTATGAATGCAACCTCAAGGCGCCACTTGATGGCTGGCGCCCCGAAGACGTGCACCAAGGGTTGTATTGTTTACATTAGTCGTGGGAAAGCCTAAACATTGCGAGCAGCCCGACGCTGCGTCGCCAAAAGGAAAGAACCTTTGTCCTGTAGGATCTGGTCACAGAGTTGGAAAGGCTATGCAGCTTTCTGGAAAGAGGACTGTGATGAACCCCACGGCACTTACCCCAGAACCGTGAACAGGCATAGACAAACCTTTTTTTTTCTTCAACGTAATTCTAACATACGCCTGGGACTGCAACGTTTTTGGCCAAACTCGAGCGTTACTAAAATCGCCATAACATTTTTATTGATAAATTAATGTTTGTCAAAGAATTTTTTTTGTTTCAAACAGGACACAACTTGACGGGTTTTGTTAGCGAAAGACACAGCTTATGATATGCTGAACAATAATTACACTGTATGATGTTCGAGAACGTACTGATCCAACTGGTGATCGATGCGAAAAAAAGCGCATCGATCACGAGTTTACCCGTGGCCGGTCAGCAATGTTTGAGCAGAAAGACACGAGTTAACTCGTGACCGGTCAGCAATGTATTAAGGACAAAACTGGTGCAGTTCAGCACGTTTTCAGTTTCCTCGGATGTCTAATAAAAGATCTAAAGTATTAAATGAAAGTTTCATTTATTTTATTTCCAATCCATTTTGAATAACCTCAAAATGTCTGTCGATCAAATTCAGATTTTAACACATTAACCACTTCGCTCCCGCGGACGTGTTATGTCACGCCGCCGATACTGTTTGTATCAGGTCACAGACGAGTCATTTCGCGAAGCAATGCCGCTTGTACGATGCCACAGACGTGTTATGTCGTGATGCGACACCGTTCATGCGTTGCCACGGACGAGTAAACACGCGACTTTTGTTTTTCCTCCAATTATTGTCCATTACCTTTCTTCTCTATTGAGCTACTTAGTTTCTATTTAGCTGTTCACGAAAGTAAGCCACGATGCCAATTATTCTGAAAGCAATATTTTCCTTGTCTTATACCGTTTCCGGAATTAAAATTTTTCGAATTAAAGCTCTTAATGTAATACTGAAGCACACGAGATATGTCGTCTGTGGCAATGCATGAATGGTATCGCGTCGCGACATAACACGTCAGTGACATCGCACAAGCGGCATTGCTTCGCGAGATAACTCGTCACTGACCTATTACGAACAGTATCGGCGTCGCGACAAAACACGTCCGCGGGAGCGAAGCGGTTAAATAACAATTTTTGTTCATCATTAAAGGTCAGTATTTATTTATTTATTTATTTTAACGGGCCAGTAATCCACTTTACACAAATGTATACATCAAATAAATTTCACTGACGTCGAATACAATTACATGCATAAGTTTACATAAAGTTTGACAATGTGTAGTTATGTGATAGCTGAATTAAGTCTGCCTGTTTAACTGAAAGCGTATGTTCCGTCCCACGTAACAACAGCGGGAAGTTTTCCTTGGCATATTTCCGACATGAGCGTGCCGGTAATACTATTTTTGAGGACGAAAAAACGTTAGCCTTTCTCTGTTTATTTTCAAGCCCTCGTAATGTACATAGAGGGACCACAGTCTTAATTTCGAGTCAATCGTGTCTCCTCAACAGCCAAACCCGTGTCGTAAATAAGGGACTTTTAATAGGCCTGGCGCCCAGCTGATATCCGCACTCGAAAGGGTACATGGGTCCAGCAGAATTTCCCCTTCGTCGCCTAAACTCGGGAAATCTTCCCGTTTCGAGTGACTTACCCCACCCTCGTTCTCCAAACGCGTGCTAAGGGCACAAGAACGGGGGTAGGCGGTATTCAGGACGTACATTGATTGGAGTTTTAATTTTTTGACTCCAACCAATCGGCATATCATCCTGAGATATGGAGGAGTGAACATTCGAACTCCTCCATATAAAAATCGAGTCACTTCGGCACCGCGTAGCTATCGTTAGAAAAAATCGCAAGAAATCAGAACAATCGTTAGCAGTCAGCAATCATCAGTATTCATTCAAGTAATCATTCGTACGACGTTCAAATCACGTTTTTACATCACGCGTCTCAATCGAGAGACGTTTTCAACTAGGTTAAAGTAATTAATTTTACTTTAACCAACGACCACGGTCAACGTCGCGACCGTGCGTACATGGGCTTTACGACCCCATCAAATTCATTAACACTATTCCTACCGACACTTTACGTACACCTATTTCTACCGCGACATTCCCACGTAAGGCAGACTACAAATTTTTCTCAAAAAATAAACAACGAAAAAAAGAAGGGAATATTGAAAAATGTATTATACGTATATTTGAGAAAAAGTCTAAATTCTAAAGGCGATTCAATTACGTTGCATCTAAGAAATTTTAATCGCAATTTTAAAAACGGTCATTTGACCGGTCGTGGTAGGAATAGTGTTAATTAAAGACTTTTCTTATTAATTCATAACAATTGTTCAATTGATTTTGTGCTAAATTATTAATCCGAACTCGTGTTCTGAATCTAACAAATACTATGAATAACTATGTCTTGCGCTAAATAATAAAACCTGACAGGTCATACCGAACACCAATTATCTAAACATAGTACCTCAATATTATATTATCTAAACTATTGAAATGAAGTTTATCCGATGTAAACCTGACATGGTATTTCAATGTTTTGCATTCGCTACAATATTAACCCCTTAACGTGCACGCTTGAATTAACACTATTCCTACCGACACCTCACGTATACCTATTTCTACCGCAACATTCCCACGTAAGACAGACTACAAATGTTTCTCAGAAAATAAACAGTAAAATGGAAGTGAATGTTGAAAATTGTATTATATGTATATTTGAGGAAAAGTTTAAAGTTTAACCGTTTGCGTACCAAAGGGTTTCCAAAAAACACGATCGAAAAACGCCAAGGAGCGCGATCGCGCTCTTTCGATCATTTGTTGAAAAAAGCCGAAGAGCGCGATGGCGCTCCTTTGATTATGTGTCGAAATATTGTTTGTCCTTTAAATTTTTCATATTTTTAATTTGTAACTTATTATTTTATGAAATACTATTATATATATATTCTGATACTAGGTGATGGCGATGCGACGTACATGCGTCTAAAAGTTTGAGCGCATTTTGGCAAATTGTAAGCGCGCTGTCAGTTGTCTGTAGCGGTCAAATGCACTGGGTTTTCTCGACAGGAAATCGGAAGAGCGCGAAAGCGGCTCGTGGTACGCAAACGGTTAAAGGCGATTCAATTACGTTGCATCTAAGAAATTTTAATCGCAATTTTGAAAACGGTCATTTGACCGGTCGTGGTAGGAATAGTGTTAAGGACTGCGTTGACTTGGTCGTAACAGCGTAATTGATGTTGAATTTATTTATTTATTTATTTATTTATTGACGGATTGATGAATCCATTAGTGAAATTTTACCACAAAAAAATTTTGCTTCGTTACACCGTAGTGAACATAATTCGCGAACCGGTCGTAAGCTATTCGACAGCTGCAAACAGCGATGTGCACGCGGTATTATACGTCGAACAGTTTCCGCGGCGGCCTCGTAAACCGCCAACTTAATTTTACGCCAAAACTTTTCCATTCAGTTTGTAATTAGAAGTCGTTGCCCGCATTAAATATGACCCTTGCTCACGCTTCATTTTATTCCGGCGTCCCTTCGCGGAGTTCTCTCGATGATATTTCACTGGATGTACGGTGAACCGTGAAACTGGTTAAATATCTTCCGTTATTAAAATTTTTATTTTCGTAAAATAATTGTGATCGTAAAGCAACACGTATTATTGCGATTCGTAAGTAACTTGATATCTAACGAATTCAAATAAATAATTAATATTTGAATTATCAGTGATTAAAGCATACTTATTTGTGATTTTATTTTATTATTTTACACGAAAAGAACAAATTTCGTTTACATATTTTACAGGAAATTTTGAAATAGTTTTAAAGAACGTAAGACTGAATTTACAAATTTAAATATGTATATGAATATAGCAAATTTTTCAGATAAACTGAATGTTAATCGAATCGTTTGACATCATAGAAAACTTAGTGTATATTACAGATATGTAACTGCATAAAAATTAATCTCTTCACACGTTATGACAACTTTGTCAACCATATTTATTATTAGACGCTGCTTATATCGTTCAATAGTGGTATAATCTCTATAAGACAATATAAGTCGATAAAGAACATGGTAGTTGTCAAATAATTAAGCGACATCTGAGAACATTATGATTATAATAACTCTAATTAATTATAACAACAATTTTTTTGTACTTCAATATGTATTCTATTTCTCATTTAATTCGAAGATAATCTCCAATTATAAATTACATTAATTATAATAATATAAAGAAAAAAATATAAAAATATATATAAAAAACATTGAAATTAACATTTACCAAAAAGATAATTGACTTAATATTCTATTCAGTGATTCCATTCTTTAATACTGTAATGGATATATTTCAATAAGAAAAATTTAAATTTAAATATTGGAGACTGATTTATGCACGTTTCACAACAATAGGTCGTTTGGCGTCTGCCATCTGATATTTTTCTATCAGAACAAGCAATACAGTCCCATTTCCTTTCGCCCACATTGGGAATATAAAGTTTATTGTTCAATCTGTTGTCCGTTGATAATGTGGATGAACGTATTCTCGGTTCCTCAAAATCACTATCTTTTTTATATATCTCGGTAATTGTACCATATTTTGATTTGATGTTTTGTGCCATTTCAGCATAAAACTTCACAGAAACATGCATTTCTAAAAAGGTTGCGCTGGGATAAGTTGATTCCCTGGAATTACTAATAAATTCGAATGTCCCCTCGGAGGGGACATCCGAATGATATGCTAGAACTACGATGTCCCCTGAGGGGGGACAGCGGAGTGCAAAGGGTCGATTGTAAGGTAGAAACATAACCATCCTATTCTTTATATTCCGCATAGCGTCGACCGTGTGAAAAGACACACGGTATGAACGCGTCGGATCGGAGGGGTGAATAAAATCCACGAAACGGATAAGTAGGTTCACGCATGATGCAGATAAAAAGCTGCAGCGCGACTCATTAACAGCGGCAGCGCTAAGAAGCAACCCCTTAATCGTGTTACCAGCAGAAAAAAAAATAGAATCGACCTGATACTCGCCACGGCCTGCGGTGTCCCATGCGTATCTCTGACCGTATAATTGCACGACTCGTTGGCGACCCCTCCGTTCCGGGAAACAGGTGGGGATTTCGCGAACGATGCTTCGTGCTCTGCAATCTGCAAATTCCCCCCGGAGACACGCGGAGGAGGGTGAAAACGACAGACGGAGGGGAGGGAGAAGGGGGCCGGTTTTCGGGATTCCTGAAAATGGTATCGGGTTGACCGGCTGATTGCAATTTGTCAGGATTCCCTGATCGTCGATGGTGTTCGACCAATGGGGAAAGCCCGGGCTACGGGGGGTGCATCGTGGTACGCAATTTCTAGCGTGGAAGTAAACGGCAGGAAATTACTGGCAATTATTAAATTACAGCAACGACTGCCACGGTAATTATCGCCGCCGCTTGGATTATAGATTTTACGCTGAACAAATCCGTTTAATGTCGACTGACGCGTGCACGGGCGAGAACTGTACCCTTTCCCTCTTTCTCTCTGTATCGTTTTTCTTTCTATTTTCTCTCTTCCACGTTGTATCGATCGGCAGAGCTCGTTACTCGTGGTAAAAACGAAGAAGTTTCGTATTTTTTCTTTTTTTTTTTGCTCACCTCGAGCGAGGTGCCACGCGTGGTCTCGCGACTGGACCGTAATTTCGAGCCGCGTCCGTGCGAGAAACGTCCTGACGTTCTTTATCAGGAACGTAAAGAACAGTATCGCGATACTGGAAGCTTGTTCGTTCGAGGTTGATTAATTGCGGGTTCGATGCGTGGAAACGTTCAGAGGAAGATGGTTCGGTTGAACAGTGACGCGATAGCGATTATCGCGAGCAAGGACTAGGCGACAGCATGAACTGCGACGCGAACGGATTTACGGAATTCTGGACTTTCCTTTATTGTTTGATTCATTGCTATAAAACTCTCTACAGGATTATTAGCTATATGCATTAGTGCATATTAACAAGAGTGTTTTAACATATACGAAATAATGATTATAATTACAATCATCTATGACTTAATACTATAAACTATAATTTAAACTAAAAGTTGCAACGTAAACTATGATTCCTGAGAATTTTGAGTAAACATAAAAGCGAAAAAGAAAATAATGACTATAATTACCTTCATCTATAACTTAGTAATATAACTATATCTTAAATTAACCAATTACAAATATAAACTATGATTGTTGAGAAATTTTTGAATAAACATAAAAGCGGAAATATTGGGTTGGAAAAGAAAAGTATTAATAGTTTCTGTTGTAGATTTATTATTTTGTCCTTTAATCTTGATGTTTCTGTGGAACAACACATGCAACTGGATCATTTCCCAATGGGAAAAAGTTCTTTGGACAGACGAATCCAAATTTGAAATATTTGGTAACAAGCGGCGCACTTTCGTTCGTCGAAGAGTCAACGAAAAATTTCTTCCAGACTGTGTTGTACCTACAATTAAGCATGGTGGTGGTGTAATTATGATTTGGGGTTGTTTTGGAGCTAATAATGTGGGCGATATAGTAAAAGTGGAAGGAATAATGCATAAAGAACAATATTTGAATATTCTAAAAGACAATGCGATTCCCTCAGAAAAAAGACTTATTGGAAATAATTTTTTGTTTATGCCGGATAATGATCCGAAACACTGTGCAAAAATATGTAAAAACTATTTAAAGGGACTAGAAGAAAGAAAGGAAGTGAAAATTATGCAGTGGCCCCCACAGTCGCTAAACCTTAATCCAATTGAGAAGTTGTGGGACAAATTGGATAGACAAGTGAGAGACGAGTGCCCAAAAAGTGAAAAACAATTGTGGACAATGTTGAAAACAATTTGGGGAGAAATTAAAACAGAAACACTGCAAAAAACTTGTCGTAAGACTACCTCGATTAGTGCAAGTAGTTATTTTGCAACGGGGAGGACATATCGATGAAAAGAAGATTTAAACAATTTTATCTCATTTGGCGGGAAGAATTGTTTATACTATGTTCTCTATATCTTCTACTATAACTAAACGTTCAATAAAAATTGCTTTCATTGAGAAATAAGTACATTATTGTAACATAAATACAGTATTTACATGAATTTGATAGGTGTCTCGATACTTATGGACGGGAGTGTATGTACTGTCACACACTTTCAGTTCCGTTTTCATTCAACTATCAAGATTCAACCGTAGACCTCGCCTGCAGCGCGTACCGTATTGCGTTTATAGATCGGATAATTACGCGCCTGTACACCTAGCAACGATCAAACCAACCCACCCTGGCTGATTACAGAATTTTCGGAAATGCTGGCCATCCCTCATCGATAACGTTTACAGTGTACCTACTTTAATTAGTATGTACGTATCCACTTCATTACGAGTTAACAAGTCGGTGGATGGCCACTCGGCTAATTGCGTCGAGCCTCTCCTGACACGCCTGTCCTCTCTCCTCTTTCTTCCGCTTTCTGTTTCTCTTTCTCCCGTTTTACCCTCTGTTTTTGCGCCATGTTCCGCTGAGAGTGTACAATTAATTAGAACGTATTGATTACACGGGGCTTGTAGCAGCGGGCGTCGATTCAAGCGTGCACCTCGCAACCTCGCCCACGGATTAAACCTCTTGCTACGGCGAAATCGGTTGCTGATCTGCCACCACCGAACAGAACCGAGGACCATGAGATTCTACTTGAAAATTTGACACCGAGTCCGCTGCGTTTCGCGTTAACCCTTTGACTACTATGGGCGCGTATATGCGTCTGGTGAAAGTTACTCGTGTAGATTATGGACGTGTATATGCGTCTCTGGCAAATGTTACTCGTGTGGATTATGAACGTATTAAAATTATGATAAAACTCTGTGGCTGCTGTGGAAGTGAGAAAGAAAAGGAATGGGAACGGGTGTTTCGTTTGAGACCTACTAGTGGATTCATGTCATCAGTAAGGCTTATCCAGCAGGCCCCTGCCTTAGACACAGGGATAGGAAGGGACAGGTCAGAACTCGTATGTACAGTGGCTCCAAAAAGTATTCGTACACTGTATTATAAGGAAATTTACCTAATCCTGATATTCTGATTTCAATGAAATTTTGTGTGCGTACAGAATATAGCGTATCCTGCGTGGAGCAATCTTTTTGGCAGCAAAATATCTTTATGGGGGTTGATAACGAACATCAAAGTTTCAGTGATTGTTCATGCTTTGGATACAAGCTTTTTTGGGCGAACAAGATTTTTCTCTTTTTTTATGACAAGGCGATAAAGTATTAAAAGTTAAACATTTTCTATTCGAAAGGTTTTGCTTCATCAAATACTATTACAAAGTTATCTTTAAAAAATGAGAAAAAGCTCAGAAACTTCAACGTTGGTTTCTCCCCTTTAAACTGGCATTTAGATGAAAAGAAGAGATTAATTCATATGTATACTATTACGATCTACATACCCACAAAGTTTTATTAAACACTTCTATCAGACTCAGAATTGCAAGGTTAAACGAATTTATTTGTGACATAGTGTACGAATACTTTTTGGAGCCACTGTATAGTAACCGTTGCTCAGCTCGAGCACTTGCGAGAAAGGTGCTCACTAGCTCCCTCTTAGTAGCGGGTGTAGGAAGGTCGCCACAACTCAAAGAGTGAAACAACACGTCTGTCCCCTTCAACATTACATTTATTTCTGTTCTTCTTTTTATAATATCAATCGTCTCTTCGTTACCACCTCTGGCTGAACTTTCCCGCCTTTATTCATATTTTCCTTCGTCGACAGCAGTCTAGAAAATGCTTGATGCATGGCATTCTATGAGTCGGCTAGCCTCACAGATGCCTTGAACGATTCTGCGCTAACAGACGCGTATATACGTTTGTCAATTTTTCTAATCTCCCATTTACTGCAACACAATTGCTAATAGCATTTCGACCGGAAGTATTTAGCAATCAAAAGGTTAAATCGATGATTAGATGTCCATTTTTAATCCCTTG
>JAOPTO010001505.1:30663-46868 GCA_033822845.1 Tetrapedia diversipes | reverse complement strand
AAGTCAAGATTTTATCGACAACCCTTTATACTGTAAGTCTTATAGAGAATTATGTTTAAATAACAATGAGCATGTATAGAAATAGAGAAATATTTATTAAATATTTAAATAGTCAATCAACCTAAATGCTATCCATCTCTCCTCCCCTGATAGACACACAGTTATTAAATAACACTCAATTTGTTCAATCCATTCTCTCATAAATTAACACTAAACGAAGCTACAATCTGACAGGTCTAATATACAATTCTCCTACGATATTAATTCCAATCAAATAAAAAAAAAACTGATTCATTAATTAAAAGCAGGAAATTCTCGATTCTTCATCAATCTGTCGGCAATATTCTTTTTGCAATTCTTCCAATTTCTCACAACAAGCCATCATTTATTTTTTACTAACTAGTTACGCTTTATCTTTATTGACCCATCTTTTTTTTACACACATTCGATGCCGCGGATGTTTAAGCTACATTCTCTTGACATTCGACCGTAATTGCTGCGATTTTTCAATCAATCTTGCAAAAAGAGACACGACCACAGTTCGACAAGCCCGATTGACTTGTAATCAATCGCGATCATGCAAAAACCGTAGCATGTGCGAACGTTTGCTTCTTCGAGGAACGGGAAAGGTCGCGTTTGTCAGCCGTTTGGTATTCATTATCGCTTATTTGCATCCGTGAATGGCGAACTGCGCGGAAGAAATCGTAACTGCTGTTGTTATGGTTGCGTCATTATAATAGCTCGTGCATGTTCCGGCGCCAGTTTAATTTTTACTAGAGATTAACGCGTTTGAAAAACTGGATTCCGTCTAGTAAAGATATATGCCAATGGGAATCTGTTGAATTTATGAATAATCGGAAAAAATGTAAAGAAATATTGTGCATTGTAAATCGATTCTTATTTTAATAATTTATTTGCTTGCTATTTATAGAGATTCAGGTAATTTCAGATAAATAACGTAATAACACTAGAACTACCGACAATTAAAGTGACCTTATTTGCATGGAAGACATCAGAGTGAAAATTATGTGAAAAAATACCGGATGCATAAAAAACAAATCTTTATTTATACGTTCTGCAGTAAATCAAAATAAAAAGGTTTCTATAATAATCAGCAATTGGTCATTTTGACTGATTTGGTAGATCTAGTGTTAATGACACAGTAATATATATTTTTTTTAAATAAAATTAATTCACTAGGGTGCTTTGATATTATAGAAGCTTTAGAGTACATAATATAAATAATTGTATGTAATAAACAGTGACTCACTAAATTGATCAAATATTTTGCTGTGTTATATTTTTATTCCACTGAAATAAAATTAATTATTTACTACAAATTACATTGATTAATAAAAAAAAAATTAAACTGACTTTCAATTAGAAATAAATATACATTGAGAAAATAGTTGACTAGTAATATTTGTAACTATATTTTATAGATGATATTAATTAACTGTTTGATCAGTTTTGTCATACAGTATACATATGATTATATCTAATTTTTGTACTTTAAAATCCTTATGATTTCCACTTTTATCAGAAATATTAGATTGACAAATATTTGCATCAGTTTCTTCTGTATATTCTTTTTTAGTTTGCAATAAAAGCCTGCGTTTTAATATATTTGGTTGTTTCAAACATTCTTTTGTACTTTCAGTATTCTTCTATTTGTTCTTCTATTATTTGTTCTCTTATTTCCGACTTTTTTGTTCGTTCTGGAAATAAGTCTTTTTCTTTTGTAACTAATGTTTCATATCGTTTTAAAATTTTTTCCATTGGTTTAATATCAAAACCTTTTTTTCCTATGGATTTATCATCCTTTTTTTCTACTGGCTTATCCATTTTTTTAACCTTTACTAACAATATTTCATTTGGTTTTGATCCCTTTACAGTAACATACATAATTCCGTCCTCTTGATTACTGTTAATGTTCAAAGAATTGTTTACATCTAATTTTTGTACTTTAAAATCCTTATGATATGATTATATTAGTCGTCTAAAACTTGATCGATTTATTAACTTTTGTTATAGCACTTTTGTGAACATTATTTATTATTAAATATTACCTACATTTATCGTTTGACAGCAACATAGTATTTGTAAAACAACATAATAAATTGGTAAGAGAAACTGTACTGTAAGTCATGAATAATAATATAAGTTGTATCTAAAAACACAGAAAACCTCTGTGCATATTTTTGTTGATCAATTAAAAGATTTGATATCGTGAAGATATTCTGCAGAATTTAATTGCAGATTTAGCTCCCTGATAAATCAGAAACGTTCGTTGTGCTTGGTGTATAATGAATTTGAAATGGAATTTGGAGTAATCGGATGGAGTTTTAATAAATTTGAGTGTATTTAAATAGCTGTGTAATTAACCGTTTTAAATACAAAATATACGTAACGAGTAATACACGAATAATGAAATATGAAAATAAAATGAAAATAAAAACTATCCGTGTATTACGCGTGTATAAAGAAATACACGGATTAAAATGTTAGGTGTACAAGTTAATTTTAGTCTTTCATCTTTCGATGATGATAAAGGCTATTTACAATTTGAATATCGTAACGGTATTTTTGGAGTTTCATAGCGTAGACATCTAGCTTTCCAAAACATTAGAAAACTGCTTGATTCGGGCAACGTGACCTGGGTAAATAACAGTTTAAACGATGGCGTGCAACAAAGACCACATTCGTCATTGTATGCTCTTCGCAATCCAATTAAAAAAGAAACGCCACTGAAGTTGCAGAAATGATCTTTGATGCTCTTGGTGAGAATGCTATATTTCATTTCACCTGCAAATACTGATACTGAAGATTCTGGGAAGAAAATTTCGATCTCCAGGATAAAAAACAATTCAAGAATGAGGAATTGCAATCACTTTTAGATGAGTTCATCGAAATGAAACTGCTTAGTTTCTTCAAATCAAGCATCCGTTGTAAGAAAGATGGGCAAAGATTATAGAAACTGAAGGAGATTACTTCATCCACCAACTTTTGGGCATAAAAATTTAAATGAACTCTGAACCTGCTAAAAGAAAGACTAAAATTAGCTTGTACACCTAACATATGTGGTATTCAAATGTATTTTGTATTTTAATCATTTTATAGATCTTTTCATATTAAAAATGTAAATATACTTGTTAGATTAACACTATTCCTACCGACACTTCACGTATACCTATTTCTATAGTATAGACAGACTACAAATTTTTTTTGAGAAAATAAACAATGAAAAAAGAAGTGAATATTGAAAAATGTATTATACGTATATTTGAGGAAAATTCTAAAGTTTAAAGGCGGTTCGATTACGTTGTGTATGTGAAATTCTAATTGAAATTTTAAAAATGGTCATTTGACCGGTCGTGGTAGGAATGGTGTTAAAGCAATGATTGTTTTTTTCATTTCAATTTTTGTTATTCAGCACAGTTGTTATTTAAGACTTAGTAAAACGAATATACACAAATTACACTCACTGTGCGTATTTTTAACGCGAGTTTTCGTCAGTGACGGTACTTCGATGAACTGGATTGCCGTAGCGAAAGGGTTAAAAAGGTATTGTATCTTACTGGTAAAGTTTAATGAATTTAATAATCCTTTGAACTGAAGAAATATATGGACGATTCAAAAATGAGGAATCGCAATCACTTTTAGATGAGTTCATCGAAATAAGACAGCCTAGTTTCTACAAATCAGGCATCCGTCGTCCGAAAGATGGACAAAGGTTATAGAAAGTGTGGGAGATTGTTTCATCCACTAACTTTTGGGCATAAAAATTCAAATTAACTCTGAACCTGCTAAAAAGAAAACTAAAATTAACCCCTTGACATACAATGACGAGTCTGACTCGTCATTCATTTTACGGGCCACTGTAGACTTTGACGAGTCAGACTCGTCAAGCGCTTTTTTCGGCGGACGCCGTGCAGTATACAATTAGATTACATAGTTGCTTCACTCGTGCATCGATTATTATTTTTTAATTGTAGGCAATTTACTAATGAATGGAGCCTTTGTATAGGGGAGAGCGGCAAAGAATAACACTGCTTTCGTTAGGCGACGCGGATTAGGTTTCGAGGTGTCGCCGTGTTATTTTTTCGGGGCCACGTTATCTTCCGGCGCCGTTTTAAACAACGCCTGCGTTGTAGGGATAAACAGTCCCGAAGAAAAGGGAGACGGCGATATCCTAGATGAAAACGCGTGGGGATATCGAAGGCGGGCATTTTTCCGAAGGTCCTGATTGGTAAGGAGAGGAACCGCCTATCAGGCCCGAGGCAAATAAATAGGAAGCCTCCCGATAATTAGAGTTAGTTCGTTTTTAGATAGTTCGTTTTTAGTTCATGAGAGAGAGTTCGTTAATAGTTCGTTTTTCGTTAAGAAGTCGTTAGTTCGTTTTTGGATAATTCATCAGTTCGTTAGTAGTTCGTTTAGAGTTCATGAGAGTCGTTGTACTAGCTCGTAATTTAGGTAAAAGCCCATCGGCCAATAGAATAATTTCCTACATAATATTATTTAGATGTTCTTTATTAACATCAATCTGAATGAAAAATCCAAATTTTGAAAATAAAATATACTCTTTCTCAGCCTTCACGTAACCGTTCACTTGAGCGAAATTAAATGGTATTTTTCGGTCGCATCAAGTTCCATTTAATTCGTATGTCAAGGGGTTAACTTGTACACCTAATAGGATGTATTAGTGTACACGTGTAAACATTTATACTTGTAATTAACTTTAACATTAACTATTAACTTTAGTTAACACATTCAGTTCTATTACTTTGCAGGATTTATTGAATTTCAAATTGGAAAAATTAATGCAGGAGTAATTTTTAAGGAAATGCTTTTGCTTCAATAGATGTGCCTGGCATGGAATCATTGAATTTAATACTTTTATCGAAAATAAAGCAGAACACTAACGTTGTTGTAATCTCAATCCGTATGCACTCTGAGCACTTATCAATTTTTCTAAATTCTTTTGTTTCATTTGCCTAAACTGTGACTTTTCCTTCCATCATCGCGTTTGCTTCTTGATTATTTTTAACGCTTTCCTTTAAGCAACCTGCAACCTCTTCTTTGTTTTCACGGCTCCATTGTCTCCGATGATCATTGTGCGGTGCGTCTACTGTAATTGTGCTCCAGTCGAATGCCAAGCTATAACGTTCTGTGACACGTTTCCTACGTTATCGTTTTCATTAGTTTCTCCCGTGCATTCCCATTGTTGTGGCTATGTGCTTTCAACGGTTCACATACCTTTTGTTATAATTAAACGGTAATTACAGCCAGAAGTTTTCGAAGAAAAACAAATGTATGAATGGTGTCAAAATATGTGACGAAACGAGGTTAAATAGTTTGCTTGACAACAGGAACAATAATTGGGGAATAGGTATAAAAATTGCTGTGAACATCTTTTTTTAAGAAGTATTATATTTTTTGGGGGGAAAAAGGGAAATATGTGGACAAGTATCAGGGAAATTACTACAGATTATACGTGAAAAATAAAGCTTGATCCATTTTAACAATAAGTAACCGTTTAATGATCATGAAGTATCTTCGATTAGAAACTTTAGTTTCTATGTACAGTGACGGACAAAAGTTTAAGACCAAAGGGTTGAAGAAAACTAATAAATTAGTTAATAAGAAATAGCGCAATGAATAAAATTCGAAAAATAAAATTATATGTTCATCGATAAATAGTGTTTTACCGTAATGACGATAAAAATAAGTATATAAAAAATATTTGTATACCATAAAGCTATGTTTTACATTGTTCTGTCGTCTTAAGCTTTTGTCCGTTACTGTACATGTACTGTCTTTTTCAATGCTCAGTTTTCTAGTGCAATTAAACGACAAGCATTGTTTTATTTGAAAAATTGAAGCTAATAATTAATATCAGTTAGGCGCTCCATGTTATTCCAGTGATATGTTAATGTATATGTTGATTTTAATCATATTGCATCAGCACATGGATTATTTGAATGTTTCAATATAAATTCAATTAAAAAGATAGAAGTCCAATACTTTTTGAGAACTAACAGTTGCTAGAATTTCATAAAAGTCTGTAATTGTCACTTTTAAAGCGTTACATTGTTCGAGAAATCGTTTATTGCAATAAATTTGTCTCTTTGTTACTTCGACGTTCTTCGTCGTAATCGACATTCCATTATATGTATCAAGGTTAAAGCTTAATTATAAATAAGCAAGTAGTTTGGCTCTAAAATTTCGGGAACATTTGCTGCAGCGTGGTAAACGGTGTAAAAAAATATCAACCTAAATTCACTTCTTTGAAATCGCGGCTTCAAAGTTGTATATAAAGATTTTGGTTTCAATATTTCGGACATAGTATTTTAAAATAAATCTAAACAGGAGGTAGTTTTCTTAAACATTAATCGTGATAATTATATTATGGCAGTTATCGGTCACAATTGTTATCTATTCATTCCAATAACAAACCAAGCGTTTCTCTTATCCGTTTGCATTTGCCTATTCTTGAAATAAGTTGAATACTTTAATTCCTGAAATGAGTTGAATTCTTGAATTCTTGAAATGAGTTGATTTTTCTAATTCTTGAAATGAGTTGAATTATTGAATTCTTGATTTCCTTGAAATGAACTGAATTCTTGAATTTCTGAAATGAGTTAAATTCTTTAATTTCATAAAAGAGTTGAATTCTTGAATTACTGAAATGAGTTGTATTGTTTAATTCCTGAAATGAGTTGAATTTTTGAATTCTTGATTTCCTTAAAATGAACTGAATTCTTGAATTCCTGAAATGAGTTAAATTCTTTAATTTCAGAAAAGAGTTGAATTCTTGAATTACTGAACTGAGTTGAATTCTTGAATTACTGAAATGAGTTGTATTTTTTAATTCCTGAACTGAGTTGAATTCTTGAATTACTGAAATGAGTCGTATTCTTTAATTCCTGAAATGAGTTGAATTCTTGATTTCCTTGAAATGAGTTGAATTATTGAATTACTGAAATGAGTTGTATTTTTTAATTCCTGAACTGAGTTGAATTCTTGAATTACTGAAATGAGTCGTATTTTTAATTCCTGAAATGAGTTGAATTCTTGATTTCCTTGAACTGAATTGAATTCTTGAATTACTAAAATGAGTTGTATTCTTTAATTCCTGAACTGAGTTGAATTCTTGAATTACTGAAATGAGTGGTATTCTTTAATTCCTGAAATGAGTTGAATTTTTGAATTCTTGATTCCTTAAAATGAACTGAATTCTTGAATTCCTGAAATGAGTTAAATTCTTTAATTTCAGAAAAGAGTTGAATTCTTGAATTACTGAACTGAGTTGAATTCTTGAATTACTGAAATGAGTTGTATTTTTTAATTCCTGAACTGAGTTGAATTCTTGAATTACTGAAATGAGTCGTATTCTTTAATTCCTGAAATGAGTTGAATTCTTGATTTCCTAGAAATGAGTTGAATTATTGAATTCTTGATTTCCTTGAAATGAACTGAATCCTTGAATTCCTGAAATGAGTTAAATTCTTTAATTTCATAAAGAGTTGAATTCTTGAATTCCTGAACTGAGTTGAATTCTTGAATTACTGAAATGAGTTGTATTCTTTAATTCCTGAATTGTGTTGAATTCTTGAATTACTGAAATGAGTTGTATTCTTTAATTCCTGAATTGAGTTGAATTCTTGAATTACTGAAATGAGTTGTATTCTTTAATTCCTGAACTGAGTTGAATTCTTGAATTTTTGAACTTTCAGAATCTTTGTTCTCCTCACTTACACTTTGAGTTTCAGCAAAACGAGGTTCAATTCCGCGATCTATTTCTGCGTGTGCAGTTCTCGAATCCTCGTAGCACGTCTAATTTTACCTTAACCGCTGTGCTTAAATTCTGAGCAGGCGGCTAGTGACCTTCAACTGGGATATGGGAGCGGTGGGTCTAGGCCTAGGCTAAGCTGTGGCCATTAACGAGTGCAGCAGGCACTCGCAAGCTTTCGAACTTCCGCCGCGCCCCCCGCGGCGAGACGATGCGAGAACTTGACCTATAAAAGCTCGACGATGAACCTTGGTGGTTATGGTGCACGCGAGAAACGACGTCAGGGAATTCGTGATACTTGATGACGCACGTTTAACCCTTTCGCTTGTACAGTATTGGTAGAAATGAGATGCTCGTTAGCCTTTGTAACTGTTGAGTGTATGCTGCTTCTCACGTATCCGTGGCGTGGTTGCAAACACGCTTACATGCAGAAGTAACGTCGTATGAGCTTATCAATTGAGCAAGGGAAAAGAATTCCGCGACTACAGTATCGGACTGAAGTTTACGACCGAAGAGTGAACGAAATTAAAGTAACTAATTTATAGGGAATAGAGTGATAAACAAAATTTACATTCTGTGTTAATTAATAAATAGTGTTCTCCCATAATTACAACAAAAATGAATGTACCTTAACCGCTGTGCTTAACAATACTTGCAAATCATAAAACTATGTTCTATATTGTCCTCTCGTCTTAAACTTTTGTTCGTTACTGTACTTGACGCTTGAAACAAGCAATAGATCGAAAAAATACCTACTCCTCTACAATTGTTGTTAATATTAATAATCCTCTAAACACCTTTCTCAGTCACAATTTTTATTTTATTGAAATGCAATCGGAAATTATAAATTACGTTGACTGATCAAAAAGTTTGGAAGCTATCACGAAGAATTTTTATCGGGAATATACAGTAGCGTACAAAAATTTGAAACTAACGAGTGAATGAAATTAAAGTAACTAATTTATAGGGAATACAGTGATAAACAAAATTTACATTCTGTGTTAATTAACAAATAGTGTCCTACCATAATAACAATAAAAATGAATGTACAGACAATACTTGCAGACCATAAAACTATGTTTTACATTGTCCTTTCGTCTTAACACTTTACCGACTGCTTGTGGCTCAATTTATTGTATACGCACTCCCGATCGGCTCATTTTGGCGCAGATGCATCGCTAATGAATTTTGATTACAATAATTTCCTTCGCGTAACTGATAGTTTAATATCAGTTTACAGTATACATATGATATCACTCAAATCATTCGCCTTCGTAGAAGGAAGTATTACAAAATTTACAGACTAATTGTAAGCAAGTAAAAGCCGACTAATAGACTTCCGGTCGGTAAAGTGTTAACATTTTGTTCGTTACTGTATGTTCTGAGGATATTACTTGATTAGTGTTTTGTTTTAATCTGTCTAGTAATTTTAGGTTTATTTGTCAAATTATTATGATTTATATATATGTTGTGGATATATAATGTGTGTATAGCTAGGCGATCGTCACTTTACGACTAAAACAAATAACGTCGTCATTGTATGCGTAAATATTGGTCATAGTATGCGGAGGATTAAACGTTAAACACCCTTTATTTTCATCTGTAACCTAGTAAATAATTTACGAGTAATACAAATATTGGGATATTTAATTAAACAACAAAATATGAATATATTAATACACATACGTTAACTATATCTACATTTTCATAGACGTGTACTCGTGTACTAAGAAATGCATGGATTAACACACGGATATGTAACGAAAGTATTTAATTTAGGATTTTCAAATATGAAAATGTTAGAATACTTCATTTAAAATTCTTTCACATGGGTATAATGAATTATTTAAGAATAATTGGAAACTTTTCAGATAGATGTTTTAGAATATACAATTTAAAGTTACCTTTTGTTGGAGTATTGTTATTTAGCATAGATTTATTTTATGCTATCGTATTTGAGTTGAAATTCCTCTATATTATTCATGTTTTATTCATGTTTAAGACATTCTACTTGCAGATACTTTGTATCGGATTATTATTATTATTTTATTTAATATTCCCCTGTGTTAAGAAATGAGATATTTAATTTTTAATTAGCTACGTTTTCATCGGGGTACTGAAGGCATTTAAATTAAAAATTACTTCGCATCAAGACACTAAGGTTTTTAATTTCTAATTACCTTATGCTAATGCCATAATATTTAATTTTCACATATTTTGTACCGTAATGTAAATTAGGTAATTTCTTTCTAAAATGAGTTTTATATATCTCTTCCCCTATTTAGTTTTATACGACTAAACCGTATATTAAATGTGTGCCAATTTTGTCTAATAAATAGAAGAAAAAGAATTAAGCAGATAGAGGTAAACAATTTGTTGTTATAAAAAATAAGATTGCGTGTTTCTCTGAAATATAATAATTTTGCTTGAAAGGTTAACTTGTTCATCTAAAATAAGTTTCGTGTACGCTTCTCTTCTTTTATTTAGTTTTAGTCGACAAATAAAAACGGAAAGTGAACTGAAATTCGTGAAATATTTGTTACCGCAAAAAATAAAAAAATATGTTTGTTCGTGTACGGAAGTTGTGTACCGCTTCCGGGAGAATTTCTTGTAAAACTGAAAATGTTGGAAGCAAGATAGTCGAGAAATAAAACTCGATCGCTTTGTATGGGCAGATAAGGGGAAACAGATTGTCTGTGGTCAGACGTGTGTTATAGCAAATACAATAGGAACTTTTATATCCCTGTAACCTTTTTCAGGTTGATTGCTTTCAGAGTTGCACTGAAAGAGATATCTCGAATCGATAAATATTCGAAAATACGTGTTAACGTAGAAACCATTGTTTTGAAATTTATGTACATTTTAAAATTGAAATAGAATTTCTTTGCAATGTACAGTAACACATATAAGTTTAACACTATTCCTGTCGACATTTCACGTATACCTATTCCTACCACAACATTTCCACATAAGATAGACTACAAATTTCTTTCAAAAAATAAACAATGAAAAAAGAAGTGAATATTAAAAAATGTATTATACGTATATTTGAGGAAAAGTCGTAAAGTTCAAAGGCGATTCAATCACGTTGTATATAGGAATTTGTAATCGAAATTTTAAAAACGGTCATTTGACCGGTCGTGGTAGGAATAGTGTTAAAAGTCGTCTTTTTATTTTCGATTTTATACTTCATTTGTTAACCGTTTCAATGTGCTACAACTGTTATTTGTATTCAAATTGATGTACTTTTTCTCAGAAAATAAACAATGGAAAAAGAAGTGAATATTAAAAAATGTATTATACGTATATTTGAAGAAAAGCTTAAAATTTAAAGGCGATTCAATTACGTTGTATATATGAAATTCTAATCGAAATTTTAAAAACGGTCATTTAGCTCGGTCGTGGTAGAAATAGTGTTAAGAGAAGACGACATAAAACATAGTTCCATAATTTGTAAATATTGTCTTTTTACCCAGTTTTATTGTTAGCGGGATACAGTATTATTTATAGGTTAGTATAGAATGCAAATATCGTTTATTTTATTGTTTCTGATAAATAAATAAATTAATTTTTAATAATCTATTCATCCGTCACTACAAAGTACTAAATTATTATATTAGACTATTTTCAAGAAAACTAACTTGGATGAATGTATTATATATTTTAAGTAAAATTAATTGAAAATAATTGTGAGATTATTTATTTTATAAAATTCATTTATAAATTAATTCCTTGAAGATGATAATTTAATTCTGAACAGCTTATTTCACGTAATTGAATTTCTTTGTACGGGATCACCCCTGAAGTTTAAACACTTATGATTCCATCGGAAGTTGGACAGATTGAATTCGGTTGCAGCTCAAGAGCGGAAGTCAGAATATGCAGAGAGGAAATCGATTTCGTCGTGAGAAAAAAAATGTCAACCGAGAGAACTTCCCTAGAAATTATAAAATCCATCTACTACTTTCGCTCTTTATGAAATCCAAGAAAAATATTAATTCCTCAGCCTTTACCGAGAATAATTCATTAACAAGTCGCTCCAAAGTGTAATCACACCGGTGGCGAGCGTCAGCTAAAGAAGAAGACAGGAAATTTTAGAAATTAATAACACTCTTGCCCCAATGGAAATTAATTCAGAGTACTTACCTCATCTCCGCCATGGAAATGAGCGGTATCGTCACGTCATGACGCCAGCTTAATCTCGAAGTTTACAAACTTATTTTTTACCCGACCACGCTTCGAAGAATTTTCTGCTGACGAGTTTGCGGCACAAAAACTTCAAAGGCTGGAAGCCTTGTTTCGTACAGTCCTAGAGGAATTAAAATTTCAAGAATTTGGAAACAGAGACTTTTATAAATAACCAACAAAGGGGAAATTAGATAATTAAAAGTTTACGTAGAAATTGTACTTCTAAATCGAAGGAATTTTTGTCAGTCGTAAAGAAGGTTGTAAAGTTTCTTAACCGTTTGGCTGCTGACGGATTTTTTCGGACATATGCCTAAACTGCGGTACTAATTGCGCGTGTATGGAAAAAAATGGAAAACACTTTTCATACTGATGGTTTTATTTACAAAATACGGAAGAACTATACATATGAAAAACCACAAAACATGCACGCCGGGAAAAGTGACAGCAAAACAAACAAACTAACGTAAAAACACAGGAATAGCGTCTTTACGTGAACATAGCAAATAATTAAATATAAATGACGTTAGAACAAGAAAAAGAGAACCACGAATATTCTGGAATGCATAATTTGAACATTCACATTCCAACACATACAATAAACTCACTTATGTTACATTGTAACAACTTAATTTTTTTAAAATACCATTTATTTACTTAAATTTGTTTTAATTCATTTCGTGGATAAAATTGGTAGAAAGCACTTATAATTCAGTGAAATTAACACAATTCATATGCTCCGAAAACGCAACGAGCTTTACTGGACGCACAACTTTTACTGATTCAGAGTAGTGTTAAGCCGCGTCCACATAGAAGAGAACAGTTCGCGAGCAGCTCGCGAGCAGCACACGAATTGCTCGCGTGCGGTTTGCGAGCTGTTCGCCAACGGAAAACGCAGCATATCCAGACTGGAGCTCGCGAACAGTTACAAGCTTGTTCGTTCTGAATTCATGGGCAGTTCGCTATTAGCTTTTGCCACATACTGTGTTACAAACGCGTCCAGATACGCTTCGAGCTCGCGAACAGTTTCTTTGAAGCCGCGTCCACATAGAAGAGAACAGTTCGCGAGCAGCTCGCGAGCAGCACACGAATTGCTCGCGTGCGGTTCGCGAGCTATTCGCCAACGGAAAACGCAGCATATCCAGACTGGAGCTCGCGAACAGTTACAAGCTTGTTCGCTCTGAATTCATGGGCAGTTCGCTATTAGCTTTTGCCACATACTGTGTTACAAACGCGTTCAGATACGCTTCGAGCTCGCGAACAGTTTCTTTGATGTACCGCTTCCCGAGCGAACACTGTTCGCTGTTCGCTGAGGAGTTCGCTGCTCGCTGTTCGCGAACAGCAGTGTGGACGCGGCATTATTGCGCTCTCCGCAGTTTTGGCATAACAAAAAAGGAGCGCTACTGCGCTCTTCGCAATTTTGGCGCAATATAAAAGGAGCGCGATAGCGCTTCTCAGCAGTCAAACGGTTAAATTTAACGTTTACGTATAAAATGTGGAAAATGTGCACTTACAAAATAAGAATTTCAATCTTTAAACTCTAATATGTACTACACATCTGTTTAAGATAAAATGCGTAAAAATCAAAGTAAAGCAGTGTTTGGATTCTTTTTGTAAATAGTTCTATCTACTTTACACTTGTTCCACTCGCAATCAGCTTCAGCTTCTCGTTAGTGGCCTAGAGAATTACGGTTTGAGTGACGTAAAGTTTTCTCCTAGATTTTACCTAGACGTGGACGCTTGCAGCTACTAAATGGATTTCTGAGAAATTGTTTATGCTAGTTAAACCATGATCCTTAGTCCCGAAACCATTAACCCTTTACTGCATGAATTAATAAAGCGTTGAAAAAAAAATTGTTTCACGGTGGAAATAGCTTTATTTAATTATCAATAAGACATATTAAAAGAAAAATAATGTAAAAGTTTTATATTTTGGTGCATACGAGACCAAATATGGAATCGAAGAAAAACTAGTTGTGAAGTATAGAAAACAGTTAAAAAGCGGAAAAATTATTATCCGTCGAGAAAGATGAGTATATCGAATCCATGAAAATATTTTTTCTGTCAAAAAGTACTTACGTTTTACTCTGTTATCGTTTTCTGAAAATGAATCACTCGCACCTCAATTCTGCTTTCTCACCCATTTGCACAAAACTGAGGTTATTTCGAAATATCATAAAATCATAGACAATTTTTTCGCGTTTTATTATTGCTAAATATATATTTGATGGATTAAAATAGTTTGAATTATTTTATAATACTTAATTTGGAAATAAAATTGAATCAAAACTGCAATACCATATATGGGCCCATATGCGGTAAAGGGTTAACAAAGAGTTAACCCTGTTGTATGGATCTGAAAACACAATTTCATTTATTTTTTATTTTAATTGGGAGTATTTTATTCCACAACTTAAAAATTTCTGTTTTTGAAACACTAAAAAGTCTAAACAGAAAAAGATAAAGATTTAAAAATTATCTTAACTTGTATCAAAATTTTCATTCTTTCATTTTATATAGTATTCTTTTTATCCTATTAATCTTAATTTATTCTTTTCATAACTCCAACAAAGTTTGAACTTCAAGTACAAAAATGACTTTCGATTATAACAACAGAAGTGCTATGTATTGTATATGCAAAAGAATGAAATTCTAAAAATTATCTCAGTTCCCCTCAAAAACTACGTCTGCTTTTTTTAATACGTATAAATGTTATCACTGTGATCTGAAAACTTCTATTTCAATTTTAATATCATGAGCACTATCGCACATAGCGATATATAAATAATTCGAGCCTGTTTACTGCAATCAAAAGCCGATATTGCTTTCAGCACGGTACGATATTTCGAAAAAAAAAAGAGATGTACGCGGTTGAAGTTTTATTTGCAAACAGTGCGTTACACGCGCACGAATCAAATATTTCTATTCAAAACATCGAGAAGCCGTGTCTGTGACCCGTGATGACTGTTTCCCTAACAGAACCGCGAGAGTTGTCCACGTCGCGTGAGCTGAGTGTCGATCAAAAATCGAAATGCAATTTGAATCGGCTGCGATTTGATTGTGCAGCGGCGTGATGGCGCTTTGACGGCCGGGTGATATCGACCGCCCCCGAAACGTGTTCTGGTCCCAGCCTCCTTCCCTGGTCGAACAGCTACACCCCCCTTGGTCGAGCATCTCCCAGATATTGGCACCCCGTGCTTAAAGCAACGCTCTCTATCTATCTGATTCTCGACCTCTTTTTAACGCTAACCGACACTTCACAGGGGAAGGTGTGAGTAAATGGGTAATAATACTGTAGGAAAAGGTTGTGACCCTAGATATCTAAATTTAAATTAGTATTATTGTGTAACTAATCGTTCAACTCATAGGCTATGAATTAAAAACATGTATATTTTTATGTTTTCCTTATTTATCTCAAATAGATTAGCGTAACTTAAGAGAAGTATTGTAACATTTTAATTAGAAGACAGAAAGGTGGTAAAAAATTAGCGTTTGCAATCTTGGTAGATGTTAAAAGATCTTACCAGATCTCGAAATCGTAAAACTGGTAGAGGTCGGTAGTCTATTAGACGAATGTTTAGTTATCTAGAGTTAAGATTATTATTATTAACACTTAGCTAACCAAATGGGGAGATCTCCCATTTTTTCCGCAACAAGGGCTCTACAGTGTTCAGTTAAGTGTAACACCGTGTGGTTGACTAAATGTTAATAGGCTCCCGGTAGGTGAAGTTTAAGATTATTATTACTAACGTGATCGATAGCAAAAGTATACAGTACGCAGTAATTTATTATAATAATAAATAATAAAATGTTACACATATTATAATAAAATATTATAATGTGTGATTTATTTTTGTTACTTTGTACATTTAACCCCTTAATGCACAGTTTTTTTTTTAAACCGGCCAATAAAAATGAATTTTTTTTTAATGTAAAAAAACACAATTTAGAACGTTGTCTTGGCAAGAAAAATAAAAAAATAAAAAAATAAAAAAATAATCAAAATTTTTATTGTATTGTAAAAATGCAGTGTTTTTCACTTTAAATATCACAAGTAAATGATGAACGATAAAAAAGGACTCGTTTTATATTATACAGCAGGTAAAAAAACAAAAAGAAAGAAGAACAATGACTCACTAGCCAGCTGTTTTTTTTATTTACAAGAAAAATTACCTGCCTATTTAAAATACGACAGAATTTTCCCTCTAACCCAATATATATATATGTA
>JAOPTO010001505.1:0-28549 GCA_033822845.1 Tetrapedia diversipes | reverse complement strand
ATTTGTGTTCTGTGCTTAAATATAAACTGTAGACGTCAATATTTTATCATGTATCAATGTATACTTCCATTTCTGATATAAGCTTACTTTTATACTATAAAAATGCGTGGTTTTTCTTCAGTTGCAAGTATACAATAGATTTTTATAACACATAATATGGACGTTTCATTTTGTACTTTTAAATTAATTTATGACACTCTGCCATCTGAATTTTGTTTTATTGGTATATTATGTGTCTCTGATATATGTAGGTTAAATTAAAAGAGTCGGCAGAAAGTGAGTAAGCTTGGTTGTTAAGTTACAAATTGAAACAATACCCAATATAACATTTTCTCAGATTTTCATGTTTATTTATGGGCGACATGAGACTTAAATCATCAATGTTATAACAGAAACAAAAATTGAAAAATATTGTATACCCTAATATATACGTTTAAACTTCTGGTAATATAGCTTATCGATGAGCATAAAAAGTATCGTCCAATCTTATGGAAAAAGCAGAGCGATATCATTGTAAAAACGAAGCATTAACATTAAGATGAAGATTTTTCCGAAATAATTGAAGTTGAAGATTTATACCAAGTGTTTAATGGCGTTTTTATAATTCGATGGTACTCTTGACGATGCATGGTTTAGACATAATTATTTATTAATCTCAGATACTTATGAATATGACGGTACCGTCGTATATCGACATAGAGAATCATGAACAGCTGAATATCAGCTTCCATTGGGTTAGAGTATCCTCAAACATGAATATTAGTTGCTATCGGCTTATAGTATTTGCAGATACTTAGGTGTTAATCTGTTAGCGCAGCTTTAGCAGCGATTGCGAGTCCCTGCTAATTTGAGATGCTCTAAGACCCTTGAATCATCTGCAACACCAGTATTTGCATACAAGTAGGAGACGAACAACGGCGGCAACAAGACGTTACACCAATTTAATATAAACGAACATAGAAATTAAGATAACGCGGTAGAATAACGAATGTAGATTGTTAACACTATTCCTACCACAACCGGTCAAATGACCGTTTTTAAAATTTTGATTAGAATTTCATAGATGCAACGTAATTGAATCGCCTTTAAACTTTAAGCTTTTCTTCAAACATACGTATAATACATTTTTTAATATTCACTTCTCTTTTCATTGTTTATTTTCTGAGAAAAAGTACATCAATTTGAATACAAATAACAGTTGTAGCACATTGAAATGGTTAACAAATGAAGTATAAAATCGAAAATAAAAAGACGACTTTTAACACTACTCCTACCACGATCAGTCAGATGACCGTTTTTAAAACTTCGATTAGAATTTCATATATACAACGTAATTAAATCGTCTTTAAATTTTAGTCTTTTTCTCCAATATACGTATAATACATTTTTCAATATTCGCTTCTTCTTTCATTGTTTTTTTTTTTTGAGAAAAATTTGTAGTCTGTCTGACGTGGGAATGTCGCGGTAGGAATAAGTATACGTGAAGTGTCTGTAGGAATAGTGTTAACAACGAATAGCTGCGATGCTTCTTCATTTGTAGATATTACTTTGGACTTTCATATTTTTCTTCCATATTCTCTTTCCCTCCCTGTTCATCCATCCATTCGTTCATTAATCCACTGCCTATCGATCAAAATAATTTCTACATATTATCATCCTTTTCTGAAATCAATTTTATAGAATCATTAGTGGGTGAAGCAAAGATCCTTTATTTAATCGTTTGAGTGCTATGAAGTTTTCTTGCATATATGCTAAAAGTGCGGGATGAAATGCTTAGTTATTTTTTTTGGAAAATAATAAAAACAGCAATAATTAACTCTAATTGTTATATAAAAAGTAATTTTTAGCAAATAAAAATTTTTAGATTTATCTCTTCATATTATAGTCATTTTCAGATAAAGTAGAATTTGACATGGTGCGTTTTGTAATTATCAGTGTAACACTTATCTTAAAAAAATGAAAATAATTTTTAATTTTTATATTATCAAGGACCATAATTGAAGGATATTAATGCAAACTGAAATTAACCCTTTACACTCGAGGGCTTCGAAGTGGAGCCATTTAACCCTTTGCACTCGAGAGGTGATCGTTACTCGTCTAATGATGCTAACTTCAAAAATCTTCAAATTCGAAATATTTACTAACAATAAGATTCGCCTGTATTAAATGTCATTTAATTTAGTTAAGTGATATACTAAAATTTACATATATAATTATTTAACCTGTAAAACTAATAATAAACAAACTAAATAAAGTCTACAAAATTTGCGAAGCTATCATTTGGTGGCTAACAGTCACCTCTCGGGCGCAAAGGGTTAAAATTTGTCTTCGAATTCCGAATCGCTGATTGACATTCTTTCCAAACTCAAGAAGACCAATCAGCGAGTTTTTCATCGACTCGAAAAGATGGTGGACTCCAGTGGTAACGAAAATGATCAGATCAGAAACGTACACGAAGGAGGTGACACCACGAGAAGACACAATCACGCACACCTTTTTCTGATCTACGACTAACTCACACAACGTTAATTCCGCGTGTGAGTGTGTATGCCAACACCCGACCTTGAGTTAGAAGAGGAATACACTAACAATAATCCCTACATATTATCACTCTGTTCTGAAATTGTTGAGGGGTTATGTGAAAAAGAAATTAAATAACGAAAAATGAACTATATATTTATTAATGAAGTATATCGGTGGTCTATATGACTGGCGCACAATACAAATAGCAATGGACTAACTAAAAGCGGCGACAGCGCAAACACTTTATACCTGCTACCTCCTAAACCATTTCAGTATGGAGAGTTTTCAGGTAGAAATAAGTTTCCTATACCTCAACAGAAATTAATTTTAAGTTTCACAGAGCTCGAATATCACTGTATTGTAGAATTACTGAAACCAATCGAATGATACTTTTAAAAATATCGAAACATCGATTCGCAGCATTCGAACCTCGGCGTAGAATGTCAGAGATGTCTAAGTATTATTACAAAGCCCTTGAAAGCACAGAATATCACCGCAGAGTACCTGGTGATGGTCGGATTTCAATAGTCGAAGCCAACAACCGTGGAATATTCTCGCGCAACGTCTGAAAGCGTTCAAACGTCAGCGTGGAGCATTCAACGTGCCCAAACATCGTCCCAACAATCCGGAACATCCAGAAACTGTCAACTGCCAGAACTTCGTCCCTCCTTAGGAGTATTCACGCATAATTAACCAAACACCGAAGCTTCTAACGTGGAGCTCGAAGCAATTACCGTGGAGGATGCACTCGTTGTTTGCCCGTCGCGTTAGCGATGCTCCGTTCGTTCGTGGAAATGAATCAAACCGAGTAAACCGAAGTCTGGGCGCTGGCAAACACCGTCAACCCTTCTTTCTGCGTCACCAGCCGGCCTTCATTTGCATCTTAATGTTCGCGGGCATACGCAAAGTGCATCCGTTACCGCGGTTTACTTTTCCTTTTCGCGACGAACTGTTTTCACGGCGCGACGGGACGCTAGGCGCCTGGAAAAATCGTCTAGGGGGACAATCGGTTTGCTCGAGGGGTCGGTGACGTGAATTTTCTGCAGATTACTGTATAAAGTGTCTCATGATTATTATTATTACTATCATTATCATTATTAATGTGATCGATAACAAAGGTATACAGTACACAGTAACTTTTAACTTATAAATATCGACAATACGACTACTTCTAGTCCAACTCTGGGGTAGTCAGATGCTTCCCGGGAAAAAACCAACGCATTATGCGGCCTATTTACAGACCAACATCATGTTCGGTACTTTCACGTACAGCTAAAAACCGTGTTTTCATCGAAACTCGTTTGTTTACTTTGTAGTCCAACTCTGCCACGCGCCTCTATGTTCAACTCTCAACTCTTTATACATCTCTACAATTCGGGTTTTCATTCAACACTAGTTCTTTCTTCCTTCTAGAAAACCCTTATAGTGGTTTTTCCTTTCCCTTTTCTGACTCTACGCTCGCTAAACATTGCTGACCTATCGATAGATAGTTTGTCGCTAATGGTTTTTTCTAATAGGCCTGGTTTTCGTCTAGTCGACTCATACTTTCACATTTCCGGTACTTAAAACTATGATACTACAATTATCGTTATAATTATTATTATTATTAATGTGATCGCCAACGAGAGTATACAGTACACAGTAATTCCTAATTTATAAATACTGCCAATAGAACTACTTCTAACCCAACTCTGCCAGGCGACTCTATGTTCAACTCTCAACTATTTAAGCAACTCTGCAACTCGGTTTTTCATTCAACATTAATCCCTTTTTCTTCGAGAAAACTCTTATAGGCCTTTTTTTTCGCCACCCAACGCTTGCTAAACATTGCCGATCCATCGATAGATAATTTGTCGCTAATGGTTTTTTCTAATAGGCCTGGTTTTCGTCTAGTCGGCTCATACTTTCACTTTTCCGGTCCTTAAAACTATGATACTACAATTATCGTTATAATTATTATTATTAATGTGATCGCCAACGAGAGTATACAGTACACAGTAATTCCTAATTTATAAATACTGCCAATAGAACTACTTCTAACCCAACTCTGCCAGGCGACTCTATGTTCAACTCTCAACTATTTAAGCAACTCTGCAACTCGGTTTTTCATTCAACATTAATCCCTTTTTCTTCGAGAAAACTCTTATAGGCCTTTTTTTCGCCACCCAACGCTCGCTAAACATTGCCGATCCATCGGTGGATAGTTTGTCGCCAATGGTTTTTTCCAATGGGCCTGGCTTTCGTCTAGTCGACTCATACTTTCACTTTCCCGGTCCTTAAAACTATGATACTACAATTATTGTTATGATGATTATTATTAATGTGATCGTTAACAAAAGTATACAGTACACAGTAATTCTTAACTTATAAATACTGGTAATATAACTTTTAACTCAACTGTGACACACAGCTCTATGTTTAATCTTCAACTCTTTATACAACTTTACAACTCGGGTTTTCATTCAACACTAGTCCTTTCCTCTTTCGAGAAAACCCTTATAGGGTTTTTTTTCTTCCCTTCTCCTACCCTACACTCGCTAAACATTGCCGACCCATCGGTGAACTGTTTGTCGCCAACGGTTTTTTCCAATAGGCCTGGCTTTCGTCTAGTCGACTCATACTTTCACTTTTCTGGGTCCTTAAAACTATTATACTACAATTATTATTATTAGTATAATCAATAACAAAAGTATACAGTACACAGTAATTTCTAACTCAACTTTGCCAAGCGGTTTTATATTTAAATCTCAACTCTTTATACAACTCTACAATTCAGATTGGTATTAAACAATAGTCTTTTCGTCCTTCGAGAAAACCCTTATAGGCCTTTCCTCTCCCCACCCCGCGCTCGCTAAACATTACCGATCCATCGGTAGATAGTTTGTTGCCAATGGTTTTTTCTAATAAGGCTGGCTTCCGTCTAGTCGACTCATACTTTCACTTTTCCGATCCTTAAAACTATAATTCCACAATTATTATTATGGTTATTATTATTGATGTGATCGATAGCAAAAGTATACAATACACAGTAATTCCTAACTTATAAATACCGCCAATACAACTACTTCTAACCCAACTCTGTCACCCGCCTCTATGTTTAACTTTCAACTATTTATACAACTCTATAACTCGGTTTTTCATTCAACACTGGTCCCTTTTTCTTAGAAAAAACCCTTATAGGCCTTTCCTTTCGCCACCCAACGCTCGCTAAACATTGCCGATCCATCGGTAGATAGTTTGTCGCCAATGGTTTTTTCTAATAAGGCTGACTTTCGTCTAGTCGACTCATACTTTCACTTTTCTGGGTCCTTAAAACTATGATACTACAATTATCGTTATAATTATTATTATTAATGTGATCGCCAACGAGAGTATACAGTACACAGTAATTCCTAATTTATAAATACTGCCAATACAACTACTTCTAACCCAACTCTGTCACCCGCCTCTATGTTCAACTCTCAACTATTTATGCAACTCTACAATTCAATTTTTCATTCAACATTAATCCCTTTTTCCTCGAGAAAACTGTCCCTAGTCTTCTGCTCTTCCACCACACAACCCCATTCTTCTGTAACGCACTCACCAAGCCATTGCCGACTCATCGAGGACTGTTCGTCTATAACGGTCTTTTCCGATGTGTCTGGCTTTCATTTAGTCACCCTCACTTTCAGTTCTCCGGTTGCAGTCCTTAAAACTACGATACTACATTATAATAGCTGTATTAGAATGTTTTTTTCGCGACTGTCCTCCGCCGTGTTGTACCTTGGATAATTAGTTTCATGAATCGACTGGGTGTCGTATGATAGCGGTGCATCGAATGATCTGCTGTAAAAAAACTGTGTGAATTGTATATATTTATACGTTTGTGTATTATATCGCTCGCCGCCGAAGTAACTTGCTTTTTGTACGAAGAAGTTTAGCATACACCCTGAGTACCGCCAACCCCTGTTCTTATGCCCTTAGCACGCATTTCGAGAAGGAGGGATGGGTGGGTCACTCGGAACGGGAAAGTTTCCCGATTTTAGGCGACGAAGGGAAAATTCCTCTAGGCCCATGTACAGTGGCTCCAAAAAGTATTCGTACACTGTATTATAAGAAAATTCATCTGCTTCTGAAATCCTGATTTCAATGAGACTTTATGTGTGTATAGAGCATGGTGTGTCCTGTGTGAAGTAATTTTTTTGGCAGCATTATATTTTTTAAAGGGACTGATAACGATTCTCAAAGTTTCAGCGATTTTTCACTCTTTGAGTACAAGCTTTTCTATGTTTTTTTTATGACAGGGCGATAGAATATTAAAAATTAAACATTTTCTATTTGAAAGGTTTTGCTTCATCAAGTACCATTACAAAGTTATCTTTAAAAAATGAGAGATAATTCAGAAATTTCAACACTGGTTTCACTCCTTTAAAATGGTAGTTAGATGAAAAGAAGAGATTAATTCATACGTATACTATTACGATCTATTGGGTTGGAGGGAATGCTCTGTCGTACTTTAAATAGGCAGGTAATTTTTCTTGTAAATAAAAAGAACATCTGGCTAGTGAGTCATTGGGAATTTTTTTTGTTTTTTTTTTACCTGCTGTATAATATGAAAGGAGTCCTTTTTTACCGTTCATCATTTACTTGTGATATTTAAAGTGAAAAACGTGTCAGTAGATAAAGTGCATTTACGACACTGCATTTTGTATGAATTTCAAAAAGGAAGCAACGCATCGGTTGCATGTAAAAATTTATGTGCGGTATTTGGAAAAGATATTGTAAATGTTCGTACTTGTTAAAGATGGTTTAGCAAATTTCGTTCCGGGGATCTGAGCCTCCAAGAAAGTGATCGATCTGGACGACCATCCAAGATCGATAATGATGTTTTGCGATCCGTGTTGGAAAATAATCCACATTTAACAAGTCGAGAAATTGCAGAAGAGTTTGGCATTCATCATACAACTGTTGGAGATCATATTAAGTCTGTTGGGTTTGTGTTAAAGCAAAGTGTTTGGATTCCACACGAATTAACGGAAACGGAAAATACGACAGAACTTCCCCTCCAACCCAATACATACCCACAAAGTTTTGTCAAATACTTCTATCAAACTCAGAATTTCAGGGTTAAACGAATTTATTTGTGACATGGTGTACGAATACTTTTTGGAGCCACTGTACCTCTCATGTGCGGATATCGGCCTATTGGAAATCCCTTATTTATAACACGGGCTTGGCTATTGAGGAGACACGGTTAACTCGAAAATTAAGATTATTGTCCCCCTATGGACGTTAAGAGGGTTTGAAAAAGAGCAAGAAAAGGCTAAAGTTTCTTGATCCTCAAAAATAACATTACTGACACGCTCATGTCGTAAATATCTCAAGGAAAACTTTCCGCTGTTGTTCTGTAGGACGGAACAGAAGCTATGGGAAGTATTCGTGCGCATGGTGGATCGTCGAGTGTCCAAATGATTGGTCATCCATAATATGTACTGGGTCATTCAAGTATGCGTTTAAAAATTTGTGTTAGATAACAATTGTTTGGGCATAATGATGTCCAACGCAACTTGTATCTTTCTAAGATTGGCTGACGATATTTTACCTTTATAGTTAACTAGGTTTACGGGACCCGTCAATTTAACAGGTTTCGGACTTAGTGAGTAAAATTTGCAAAAATAGTTACTATTATTCCCAGCAACTTTTGCCGAGTTTTATTGATAAAGTGATACAAATATTTTCAAATCTATTTCCCTCAGAGTTCTGCAATTTCAAATTCCTTTTTTATGTATACCTATTCCGTAATATATAAATACTTTGTTTTATAAAAGTAAATTCTGTGAGTAAATTTCATGAGTAAAAATTTAATTTTTCAATTTATTCATGGTTACACTTTTAACAAATATTACTAATTAAATATTATTTTGATATTTTTGGGATATTTGTTCGGGAGGACCTAGAACCTCAACTCTGATTTAAAACAAGATTTTCAAAAACCTTCCCGGGGATATACCTAATAATTTCCCAAATTTTCACGGCGATTGGATGTATGATTTTTGAATCTATCGAGTACAGACAGACAGAAAGACACACATTCATTTTTAGTTAAATTATATTAAGAAATTCAAAAATTCAATGTACGAAAATGTGTGGAAGAAAAGTATTTAGGAAAAAATTAAAATTTTTTCACATTAAATGATATAAATGAACTGCGTTATTGAAAATGTTTAAAAATTGTCTATTTTTTATTAAATGACTAATGAATAAATTCTAAATAGAAATTTTATTCAGTGAGTCTTCCAGAAAAAATTTGAATTTGGAATAAAAACTAAAATACTTTTTATTTAGATAGATAATTCAAGTAAAATTAAAGTCCATATATAAATTTCTAATTGTTTGATTAAAGCTCTGTTTGTGCATTATTTAATAAAGATATATTTTAGAAATATCCAATTTAAGTAACCGCCCATAAGCGATAAATGTCGTTGAATTTTAATAACAGTTAAATAAATATTATAACATTTAGCAAAACGTGGTAGAGAATTTATTTGTCCACCCATGGAAATCGATATAGTTATTGACATTTTTGAGTTCCATTTACCTCTGCAGCAGTGGAATATTACCGTGCCATGTCAGACAGTTCGGTCTGAATCTACTGATGGCGCCATGGGTCATGCGATTACCGACTTGAAACGGCTAAAAACATAGAATTTGGATCATGATTTTTCAGCAAAACCTTAAATCTTTATCCATACCAAACCGTTCAATAATTGTAACTTATTAAACTTTGCTTTAAATTATTAAATTATTCAGAATCAATTTTGGGTATTTAAATTAATAATATAGTGTTTACAAATATTTTTTCATAAAATTTATACTTTATGAAATTTTTATGAGATTTTATAATAATCATTTTTCAAATGTTTCTTCTTTCAATATAATTCTAATTGTTTAATACCTGAAGATTACAATAGCATGACAATCTAAGTGTTATTTTTTAAAAAGCTACTTTGATAATTCATGGTTATAATTCAATTGGTATTCCTCTCTTAAATCAAAGATTACAAATTTTTTCAATGAACCAGAAACTTAATAGAACTACGTAAGAACTTGTTGCATAAATTGTAAAGTGTTTAACAGTTGATGAACTTTTAGAACTGCCCGCTAATTGCATTCCGTGTTTCCTTAACTTTTTTTCTAATTTAACAGAAGCACTTTATTCCTTCCTGTTTCTGATTTTTCTCGAAAAGTTAGTATAAATTTCGTACAATTGCATTCCGTGTTTTCTTAACTTTGTTCTGATTCAACAGAAGCACTTTATTCCTTCCTGTTTCTGATTTTTCTCGAAAAGTTAGTATAAATTTGGTATAATTGCATTCCGTGTTTCCTTAACTTTTTTTCTATTTTAACAGAAGCACTTTATTCCTTCCTGTTTCTGATTTTTCTCGAAAAGTTAGTATAAATTACGTACAATTGCATTCCGTGTTTTCTTAACTTTGTTCTGATTCGACAGAAGCACTTTATTCCTTCATGTTTTTGATTTTTCTCGAAAAGTTAGTATAAATTTCGTACAATTGCAATTCCGTGTTTTCTTAACTTTGTTCTGATTCACCAGATGCACTTAATTCCTTAATGTTTCTCTTTTTTCTCAAAATGTTGACATAAATTTCATACAGTTCATAAACTCGGAAAGATGAGACTGAAGTCGATCCTTGCCTCTGTTGTTATTTCAAAAAGGGGGTCAGACTTTTGCCGAATGCACGTACATACATCCATGCATCTGGCTGACAAGGCTGCGCCCCACATACCGATTACAGTTTTCCGACCGGAATTTTGAATTGTTCTATGTAAAACGTGCTTATAAAATCCTTACGATGAACAATTTACAAAAATTCTCGATATTATTTCTACGTATAAAATTCTGTTGAATTTTTTACTTCTTACTCTTTGAATCTTAAACTTAAATTATTACCTTGTAGTATTAATAGGTAATTCAGAGAATCAAAACAGGAAAATAAATCAGAATAGTCTAAGAAAAAGTAATTGCAATTAGTGATTGTAATAGCAGGAGCATTTTTATAATATGATGACTACTATGGTAATTAGAAACAAATATAATAAAACAAGGAAATGTGATAAACGAAGTTAGATCATAAAGAGTATTAAAAGATTAATAATATGAAATTTTGTTTATTTATTTCTAATAAACAGGATAAAACCCTTAATTTATTAATATTAATTTTATAATATATATAGGAAAGGTTATAAATTAAAAGAAAAAGAAAAGAAGGGTGAATAATAATAATAAATATACGTGAATTTAATAAAACTACAACGATACAAACAAACACAAAATAACAAACTACGCTTATACTACGCAAACTACGCTGATACTTCGCAAACTACGCTGATACTTCGCTAACTACACTGATACGTCGTTAACTACGCCTATGCTTCGCAAACTACACAGTCCTTCGCTCTACGCTGGCTACTTCGTCGTCTAATACTTCCTATCTTCACCGTCTGATACTTTCTTACTTCACCGTCTAATACGTTCTTACTTCACCGTCTAATACGTTCTGCCTCGCGCTCGCATTTTCCCCGTCATATATTCTTCCAAACACTCGTTTCCTTTCGTTCTAATTGTCAACCTTTCTCACTCTACGCATTCGGTCACGACCACCCAGAATTTCTCAGTCGCACTATTTTCTCAAGTTCTCATCTTTCACGCCTTGGAAACATTCGAGCCCAAACATTCTACGTTCACGCGACAATCGCCCAACTCAAGTACTCTGACCTTTCCAGCCTCGCATCCGCTCGATCACATTACTACATATATTATATACTTTATAATATAATATTAATTTAATAATATTTTATATATTTCATAATATTAATAAACTAAAGGTTTTATCCTGTTTATTAGAAATAAGTAAACAAAATTTTATACTATTAATTTTTTAATACTATTTATGATCTAACTTCGTTCATCACATATTCTTGATTTATTACATTTACTATATTTATTAGAAATAAATGAAGAAAATCTCGAAAAGATCCTTTAAATTTGTGATGTATTTTTACGTAAATGTTTCAGCAACGTTTGCTCGAACTAGGTAAAAAGTGTAAAAAAGTAAAAGTTTCATTTGTCTGAAGAAAAAATAACTTATATCAGGTTATACTGAAATTTTTCACTTATACAAGTCCTTATAAACATATTCAAAGTAAATATATCATTTTCCAGTGGCAATTGAGGATAATTAATGAAAACGAGATGTGTCTCGGAAGCTTCTGCGAAGAACTGGTACTAATTAAACGAGTCATTAAGTAAGGATAACGATCTCATTGTGATTACAAGAGAAACCCAGGGAAAGTAATAAGAGAGCAATTTATACGTATAATTACAGAAATACTTGTTTACCACTTTTCGGTCAAAAAATTCAAGCGGAGCAGCAAAAAGATAAAGAGAGGAAATAAAAAGTTTTCAGATACAGAACTGAGCTTTTAGAATGATGAAAAATATAAAGATAAACTGTACTTTACTGTAGTACATAGAATGTTCAAAACCAAAGGCAAATAGCTTTTTCAATCAAAAGTTTCGCAGTATAGAAGACTATTAATTACAAAATTTTCCAGGAATTATTAAAATAGTTACATAGAACAGTATTTGACATTGAAAAAGAATAAAAAGAAGAAACTGTTTAGAAAGTATCGTTTTAACATCTTGCTTCAACATGGACCAAAGAAATTCAACAAACACCAAACCAGGTCACTCGAACGTATTTGAACGAAAAAAACTTCTCAAAAGAACTTCTACAAACAAGTCACTTTGTGTGACTTAAAAATTCGCTAAGACCGTTTGCAAAATCCCTGAAAGGAGTTAGTCTTTCAAAAAAAAAAATACAAAGTTTACCGTTTACAAAGTTTTTAAATAATTTGTTCGTAACATGTACAGTAGCGGACAAAAGTTTAAAATTAGAGGACAATATAAAAACATAGTACTATGGTTTGCAAGTACTGTATGTACATTTATTTTTATTGTTATTATATTAGAACATAATTTATTGATTAGTATGGGATACGAATTTTGCTTATCGTGTTATTTATTGTAAGTTAACTATTTATAAGATTATATTAACTATTTATAAGACTTCGTAGGGAGAATTTTACAAGAAAGTCCCACGAAATGTATTTTTTCTTAACCCTAGACAATTAAACATTCGTCTAATAGATTACCGACCTCTGCCAGTTTTACGAATTCCAGATCTGCCAAAATCGTTTATCATATGTTAGGCTCGCAAACGCTAATTTTTTTTACCACTTTTCTATCTTGTAAAAGTACATATGTGTTTAATTCGTACTGTATGAGTCAAGTGATTAGTTACACAGTAACACTAATTTAAGTTTAGTTATCTATGGTTAATCTAGAGGAGTGACTTTTCCAAAAAACAGTGTAGACATCTTAAATTACACTAATTTATTTGAGATAAATAAGGGAAATATAAAAATATACATGTTTTTAATTCGTGGTCTATGAGTGGAATGATTAGTTACAGAGTAACACTAATTTAAGTTTAATTATCTAGGGTTAATCTGGAGGAGCGACTTTTCCAAAAAACAGTGTAGACATCTTAAAATACACTAATCTATTTGAGATAAATAAGGGGAATATAAAAATATACATGTTTTTAATTCGTGGTCTATGAGTGGAATGATTAGTTACAGAGTAACACTAATTTAAGTTTAATTATCTAGGGTTAATCTGGAGGAGCGACTTTTCCAAAAAACAGTGTAGACATCTTAAAATACACTAATCTATTTGAGATAAATAAGGGGAATATAAAAATATACATGTTTTTAATTCGTGGTCTATGAGTGGAATGATTAGTTACACAGTAACACTAATTTAAGTTCAGTTACCTAGGGTTAATCTGGAGGAGCGACTTCTCCAAAAAACCGTGTAAACATCTTAAGTTACGTTAATCTATTTCAGATAAATAAGAGAAATATAAAAATATACATGTTTTTAATTCGTAGTCTATGAGTCAAATGATTAGTTACACAGTAACACTAATTTAAGTTTAGTAATGTAGGGTTAAACTGGAGGAGCGACTTTTCCAAAAAACAATGTAGACATCTTAAATTACATTTATCTATTTGAAATAATTAGGGAAATTTTAAAATATACATGTTTTTAATTCGTAGTCTATGATTCGAATGATTAGTTGCAGAGTAACGATAATTTAAGTTTAGTTACTTAGGGTTAATCTGGAGGAGCGACTTTTCCAAAAAACAGTGTAAACATCTTGAATTACATTAATCTATTTGAGATAAATAAGGGAAATAAAAAAATATACATGTTTTTAATTCGTAGTCTATATGTTGAATGATTAGTTACACAGTAACACTAATTTAAGTTGACTTACCTAGAGTTAATCTAAAGGAGCGACTTTTCCAAAAAAACGTGTAAATATCTTAAATTACGTTAATCTATTTCAGATAAATAAGGGAAGTATAAAAATATACATGTTTTTAATTCGTAGTCTATATGTCGAATGATTAGTTACAGAATAACACTAATTTAAGTTTAGCTATCTAGAGTTAATCTAGAGGAGCGACATTTCCAGAAAACGGTGTAAACATCGTAAACAACGATCCCTTGTGAATACACGGTGGCCGTTTCGCGCGACGCGACCAAGTTGCTGTGATAGGTTATGTTTAGAATCGCCTTGATCGTCATCAGGCCGCCGATTATTTATCGTAAACAAGAATTTCTGCGCCGCGACGTATAAATCGTGGGTGTTCCCGGTGGCCAATTATAATGGCCCATATTTTGGGAACCGTGGTGGCCAACTTCTCGCGGCTACCTCGATTTTTCTCGCGAATACTTGCCAACCATGTGGGTAGCGTGTGATGCAACGTGAATCATAAACCGACCAGCTCGACGACTATAGTATAATATAGTAGTCGCAGGTTTTGCCCGGAAACGGCCATCCGGCTCAAAAACTTTTGAGGACGAAAACTTCAAGTTCCAAGAGAAGGAATTATTGAACGAAATAAAATACGTTTTACGAATATTAACACTTGGCCAATCGAATTAGGAGATCTGCCATTTTTTTCTTCGACAAAGCGCTGCCACTGATTCTATTTACGTTTGTTATTAGTTAATCTTGAACTAGTGTTGTTCACAGTTCTTCAAATGCATTTTTTGCTTTTCCAAAGTACAATTTTTAATAAATTCAACACTAGTTTCTAAATCCTCAACAAAGCGCTGCCATCGATTCTATTTACTTTTGTTACTAGTTAGTCTTGAACTAGTATTATTTAAGATTCATCAAATGCGTTTTCTATTTTTCCAAAGTACAATTTTTAATAAATTCAACACTAGTTTCTAAGTCCTCAACAAAACGCCGCCATTAATTCTATTTACTTTTGTTATTAGTTAGTCTTGAACTAGTATTATTTAAGATTCATCAAATGCGTTTTCTATTTTTCCAAAGTACAATTTTTAATAAATTCAACACTAGTTCCTATGTCCTCAATAAAGCGCCGCCATTGATTCTATTTACGTTTGTTATTAGTTGATATTGAACCTAGTGTTGTTCACAGCTCATCAAATGCATTTTCTACTTCTCCAAAGTACAATTTTTAATTAATTCTTAATACGTGATGAAGAGTGTTCGTTTGAGTTTGATTCCTTGTGGTTAATTAAATGTTAATAATCTCCCGGTCGATGAAGTGTTAACACTTGGCCAACCGAATTGAGAGATCTCCCATTTGTTTCTTGACAAAGCCATTGATTCCATTTACTTTTGTTATTATATTTGTTAGTCTTGAGCTAATGTTACATTGATTAAGAATTATACTTTGGAAAAGCAAAGAAATGCATTTAATGAACTATGAACATTACTAGTTCAAGACCAACTAATAATAAAAGCAAATATAATCAATGGTTTGTCGAGAAAAAAATGGGAGATCTCCGCATTCGGTTTAAGTGTTAAACGAAACCAATTATTTCAGTGATTTTTATAATTCTTGATCTAGAAATGAGTGCATCGGAGTTTTTAGTGTTCTGTACTCACAAAGAAAACGACGTATTAGACATTTACAACACCTTAGAAATAAACGACTGAAATTTTACTTTGTTTTTCCATTTGACATATTAGAACGTTGAGCAATTGAAATATTTTGGTCGAGTTTGAAATGAAAAGATATATTAACTCAGGAACGAAGAAATAATTATTGTATAAAATAAACAAAAGTTATTTGCTATTGAAAAAATTAATCAAATTACTTAATTTTGTATTTCTTTTTGAATGCTGAATATAATAATAATTGTTTGCAATTTTTTTAATCAATTAAGAATATTAACAGAATACAGAAGAGTTTCCGTAGTTAATGAAGAACCTGGTGTGAAGCCAGTTCTGTTTGATATAGTATACAGTAAGAAAACAGTGATCTTACAAAATGGTATAAGCAACTTGTTATGGACTTACGATTGAATTTAGCGCACACTGAGGACGTTTTGGTGGTGTAAAGCGGATGATATGCGGTAACTATTTCTACTCTAACTTGGCTCTGACCGAGAGACCAGAATATTCGTTGGTCTCAAAAGAAGCAGAATTCTTTAGCTCTTCTAGAATTATTTTCGTCCACTTAACTCTCATCAATCTAACAGTCGCCACGTTATAAATTTTCCAATCCTCTAAGCCGTTCAACCATCTTCTCTCTCAATTCGCTTCTTAGTTTCTCCTGGCGGGTGTTTATTTTTGTAGAAGTATGCGTTGAAAAATTTCATGAAGGCTGCGGATACTTAAGGCTACAAATCACCGATGAAGAAACGGGATAGTGCAAGTAACGATTTGTTGAACACTATTCCTGGCACCGATTTTGTTAGATTAATCACTGCTTGTCACGATATTGACGAATAATATTTTGTAAGCATTCCATTCCTTGGTACACACAGCATATGTCTCTGATGATTCAGAGTTGAAAAATACTCAAACTGTTTGGAATAAATATTTGTTTAAACTAATGAATGTAATGAATTCTTTTAAAATGATCAGATCATCCAAATAATAGTAACACCTACTTAATTATACATACAATAACGGACAAAAGTTTAATTCAAGAGGACAATGTAAGACATAATTTTGTGATTCGTAAATATCGTTTATCTATTCAATTTTATTGTCATTATAATAGAACACTATTTATTGATTAGCATAGAATAAAAATTCTATTTATACTGTTATTTCTTGTTAATTAATTTACTTACTTTCTCTGACCGTTTAGTCTTAAACTTTTGTCTGTTACTGTACGTAGGCATTAGTTTGAACTGCTAGGAACAAAGGTATTGTAATCTTTTGTGCTGTGGGTCAATATTATAATTTGGCAAATTTTTGAATACAAAGAATTAAACAGCTATATTTTCAAATATTGGTATTGTTTAACTGAGCTGAACGAGCTTTAATATAATTGAATTGCAATATTATTTATCTTCAGTACTCTACATTTCAAGACATTAAAAACAGGACTGAAAGTTGTTTTACGATTTGAAAGGGTTGATAACAATTTACAAAAACCTGTTCTTAAATTAAATAGTATTGAAGTTGCTGCAAAGGTATTGCATACTATATCATTCATATCTAAGTGGCGATAAAATTTCTGTAGATGAAAGCCTTCAATAAAAATAATACAATTTTCTTTTTGCAGTATTTTTTTTTTAGTGTTTTTCGAAATGTTTTACATTTATTTATTATAAATTAAATTAAGAAAAGGTATTCGAATATACTATTAAATAACTAAGTATTTAATTTTACAAGAAAGCTTACATTACTGTTTCTTATTACTATTGTAAACTTTATCTAACTAAAAAATAATATATTAGTAATATACGTTATTGTATACTACGTATATCAGTATGATAAATATGTACTATACTCTTTTTTTTCCTTTTATCCAATTTATCCCGTAAATATTCTGTTCATGTTCGAATTCGCAGCTACATCCATTTTCCTTCAACGATTTGTTATCAGTCGCACATAATAAATGCAAGCAATGTTAAAATTAAATTCAGTACATTATAATTAATTGCTTTGATCATTCCATACCATACAAGTATATATTTCCTTTAAAGAGACGTATTGCTTTCAAATTATCTGTTGTATGCTGCAGCAATGCTTAAATCGAAGTTATTTGCAATTAACTTTGCGTCCCCCAAAGATAATACCTGAATGAGCTTCGTCGCTTAAAGCGTCATGAAGCAATATCCTTTCATGCGATACGTACCTCCAGTTTATTCTAATAACCGGAACACGTGTGCTTTTCCACGTAACTGACTTTATTATAACTGGTTATTATCATCGGTAACTCTTTATAAATATAAATCAACAGAAATCAATAAACGGTGATAATCTTCCGTATTTTTTTCAATTTATAATATGAAACCAGACAAAAAGTGGGAACATATTTTTCATTATGAAGTATTAGTATGAAGTATTATGCTATACCGTACTAATAATTGTCTTAACACTATTCTGAAGAATATAAAAGTTTATTGTAAATTAATTGAATTCTTTTCCCCTTATGCTAGCTTTAATTCTCAATTGTTACGTTGTTTAAACTTTTACGATTAAACTGTATTTTCTTTTATATACTGTAAAGGGTTGTCTTCCGTAAATAAATTAATTGGTTAATTAATTTTAAAGGTATGAGAGTGTCTCGAAAATATTTTGGACTTCTTATACTGTACTCTAATCTTCCAATACTGTTTTTTTTTTTGTTTATCTATGGTAAACGAGCCTGCTGTTTAATTTTGTTATTCGAAATATTGCGTGACGACTCGGAAGAATAAAATAAATAAAGAAAAAATCTGAAACCTTGCACATAAAATATGTAGGTTTTCTAATTTTATTCGCAAAGCAAATACGATAATCCCTTCGTAAAACCTTTTTTGTCATTGATATTTTAACTAATTGTTGTTTTATTCCTCCGGCTAATATGAATTTAAATGCTGCCAAAAAAAGCATTTGCAACCTTTTAGGTGACCCCCAGGGGGCTAGGACTTTACAAGGTACAACCCCAAATCACCCCTTGCGTGGGCCGTATCTTCCCTCTCCAAGGATGACCGGCGTGTAAGAGGAACCAGATAATCAGGGGTGACGATGGCCAGAGTGGTCATTAGGGCCCCCATAAACCAGAGGTCCTCAATAAGGGTTGGGACCGAGTACGCGCGAGACTCGGTCACGGCCGCTAACACTTTCCAGGCCCGCACCAACGGCGGGTTTGTTTTTGGGGAAAGTGCAAAGTGGGGATGCGCCCATAAAAGCATGAGAAAAAGGGCATAGTTAGTTAGTAAGACAGCAACTGTATTTTACGAACGAAAGGCTATTTTGTAAAGAAATAAAGTAACCCTCACAGGCGAATCATCTTGTTCTTGGAGTGGTGTCCGCTCAACTAAGGGCATGTATATATTGATAGCGCTTAGCAGGCGAAAAACACTAATAGTCTATCATTCAACTGAAACGTATCGTTTTTCGATTTGCAATAGCCACGATATAACACACAAACATTTTGTTTAAAGTTACTTTTAAAGTATAAAGAATAAAGATCATCGAGTGTTTCTCTAGTCACTACACCGGCATTATTATTATAGAGTCCACTTACCTATAACTAGTCGCATAAAGTTAATTCGGTGTGCGACGTACGAGTTTAATTACCCAGATACTGGAAGGTGGAAAACGCGTACACGACATATACCATTAAATAATGTGTTAGATTCCTTGCACTGCACACGTAGTCAAGGTCTCTCAACAGGGAGAGCATCTTCCGTTCCACAAAACAACAGCGGGAAGTTTTCATTGGGACATTTACGACACGAGCGTGCCGGTAGTGTTATTTTTGAGGACTAAGACATTTTAGCCTTTTCTTTGCCTTTTTCGTCGAACATTCTTAACGTCCACTGGGGGACAATAGTCTTAATTTTCGAGTCAACCGTGGTTCTTCAATTGCAAAGAGCGTGTCGTAGATAAGGGACTTCTTGTAGGCCCGGCGCCCAGCCCACACCCACACTTGAGAGGCACATGGGCCTAGAGGAATTTCCCCTTCGTTGCCTAAATTCGGGAAACTTCCCGCTCCGAGTGGCTCACCCCACCCTCGTTCTCGAAACGCGTGCTAAGGGCACAAGAATGGGGGTTAGTGGCACTCAGAGTATACCTCCGTAGAAGTCTTTATTGTGTGTTATTACAGATTTGTGTGTAATGAATCAATGATTGAATGATATATACACTGTGATAGATTGACTGTATTACTGTGTTTGCGTCTGTGTGTGTATGTGTGACTGCGTGTGGCTGTGTTGAGTGATTGGTTGTTACTGTGTTACTGTGTTATTGTGTGTCGCGCCCAGGGAAGTTTGCCTTTTATATTCCCTGGATGCGTCGAGAGGGGGGAAATGTGAAGACATGGAAAGAACTCTGCGAGTGTAAGCAGAACTCTAATGAGGCTATAATACCTAATCAAACACCCGTGGTAATGAGGGTCGGCTGGCCATTTGGGCCGAAGGACAGGTCGACCGTTCAGGCCCCGTTGTAAAGTGTTTGATGCAGCCCCATAGAACACCCGCAGAGGTTCCATGTCACCACACCTCTGATTGGAGTTTTGATTTTTTGACTCTGACCAATTAGCGTATCGCCTTGAGGTATGAAGGAGTGACCAGTCGAACTTCTCCATATAAAACTGAGCTACTTCGGCGCCGGGACTAGTATAGAATTGAACCAGCATGGTATTGAAACAGTATAGTATAGAACTCGAACAGTATAGAAAAGTATAGAACAGCATAGAATTGAATCTAGAATAGTATAGACTAGCATAGAACCAGTATAAAACTTGAACATATAGAACTGGAACAACATAGAATTTGAACTTGTTAGTCGGCACACCACGTGCAAGCTCAACCGGAACTGGAGTGGTTTTACATACGTAACAATCGTGGAGTCCCAAACATAATGTTTTTAACTTACGTACGCTTTATGATTTTTCAATAGTACAAAACCATAATTAAAACTTTTAAACTGTAGGCAATTTACTAATGAATGGAGCCTTTGTATAGGGGAGAGCGGCAAAGAATAACGAATGTCGATTGCCATTGCTTTCTTTAGGCGACCGCGGATTAGACTTCGAGGTGTCGCCGTGTTATTTTTTCGGGGCCGCGTTATCTTCCGGCGTCGTTTTAAACAACGCCTGCGTTGTAGGGATAAACAGTCGCGGCCGTAAACCTGATCCCCGAAGAAAATGTAGACGGCGATATCCTAGATGAAAACGCGTGGGGATATCGAAGGCGGGCATTTTTCCGAAGGTCCTGATTGGTAAGGACAGGAACCGCCTATCAGGCCCGAGGCAAATAAATAGGAAGCCTCGCGATAATTAGAGTTAGTTCGTTAATAGTTCGTTAATAGTTCGTTAATAGTTCGTTTAGAGTTCATGAGATTCGTTGCATTAGCTCGTAATTTTTGTAAAAGCCCATCGGCCAATAAAATAATTTCCTACAAAACAATTCTTCATTTTACAATGAGAATACCCACCCAATGACTTGAACGGAAAGTTGGCATGGAATGTGTTAAAAATCGGGAAAATTTCGAGAGCGATATACTGATCTCGCATTTATACCGACCGCAAACATTATTCATTGTTCAAGTACAACCGGTGTACATCATCGATAACGAAATTGGAAGATCGCTACATTCCGTTGAATCACTCTGATGTCGTTGATCGTAATACCTGTCGCGTGCTCGATCGATCATGCATACTTGAAGAGAGTTGAAATAGTTATGCGACAGCGGTACTTGTATTCCTGCCAAATAAAACATCTCGCGACACCCGTTTCCGCGCGTAACTTTGATTTTTAGTGAAGGAGCTGTGATGAAACCGTGCGACTTCGAAAAACAATTTCTGGAAAAACAACATTTCGTACAATTTTTTATTTTTAGAATAATCAAGTGCCACGAAGTACGTAATTTTTAATTTAATGCATTTCGAAGCTCGTCGAGGACAGGTAGAAGAGAATTGATTCAAAACTGAATTTTGTTGCTTAAAATTGATCAAAAATACATTTATTAAAGTTTTCAAAGGTAGGATTTGTTTGTGTTGTCTTAGAAATTTCAAGGAAAATTCATTGCTATGACGTTGGTTGTAGCAAAATAAATCTCAGATGTCGCTTCATGCCAAACGAGCTGTATAAAAAATGTTACCAGACGAATTTCTTATTATTGCCGGTAGTCGATTCTTTATTTGCAGACAAAAGAAAACATGTTGTTGCTTAAATCGTCTCCGACGTTTAATTTTTACAGTCGCGTAACCGAATCCTCCGAATTTGTTACTTCGCAGACAATTTTATATTTGAAACGTGAAACATTTTTTACGTGATACAAAATCGGAGAATTTTGAGATCGCAGTATCCAACTGCAGACAGCTTTTCACTTTCTATTTTCAATTTCCAACTTCAAATTTTCAAGTTTAACATTCGCAGTTGAAGTTTCAGAGCTATGATAAAAATTCTTAATCTGAAATGTAGGTACAGTAGCGGACCAAAGTTTAAGACAATGGAACAATATGAAACATAAATTTATGGTTCACAAATATTGTTTATCTATTCAATTTTATTGTCAATATGGTAGAACACTATTTATTTATTAGCATGGAATACAAATTTTATTTATACTGTCATTTCTTATTAATTAATTTACTTATTTTCTTCGACCCTTTGGTCTTAAACTTTTGTCCACTGCTGTAGTTTATGAATCAGGTACACCATAACCTCCCTTATCGGAACGCATGCTATTCAAATATTGTAACCAAGAATTTTATCATCCGAACACAGTGTCCTCTAATAATATGCTTTTATTCTTAAAAGTCGTGAAATTTAGCTGTGAAATAATGTAGGATACACAAGTATGTAAACAAACTGTTAATCTTCTTAATATCCATTTAAACGAACGAAATTTAGCATAAGGGAGCATGGTTGTTGCACTATTCGAAGATTCAATTATTGAAAAACATTCGTCTTCCTGTCAGTTCCTATAATCAAGGGTCTACTGTATTAATGAATTCAAACTTCAGAACGTGCACGCTCCGATGTTCAACATTATAAATTCACAAGCAAACCGTTCATTTAGATACAGTAGCGGACAAAAGTTTAAGACTAAAGGGTTGGCAAAAATAAATCACTTGATTTATACAAAATATCATAATAAATGCAATTTGTGTTCTTTGTTATTCGATAAATAATATTCTACCCTAGTAACAATAAAAATGGATATATAGACAATATTTCCAACCATGCTTTATATTTTCTTCTCGTCTTAAACTTATGTCTGCTACTGTACTATTAGATTTAATGGCATAAATTTGAAAAAATTTTATTTTAACTTAATTTATAATTTGATTAAGAACTTAAATTATAAAAAAAAAATTATAACATTATGGAACAAAAGATACATTTTTCGTTCACGACAACAAAAGCCTTTCCAGAGCATGAATAGAAAAAACAGGATAGTAATTACAGGACTGAGAGCTGGACACTCGAAGATTATCGAAGAATATCTACTGAAGAACTTGGAACCACCAGTTTGTGACTATTACAAGCAATCATTATCAACAAACCACCTACTGTACGAATGCAGAAGATATGAAACACAGCGACACAACTGTAAACTGTCCCCAAATACAACTCTAAAATCGCAGAAGCACATCGAAAACACACTCTACTATTTAAAAAAGACCAAACTCTGCAGAAAAATGTAAATAACCAACTAAGTTTGTCGCTAATGACCACAATGCGACACAAAATCCAGAAAAAAATAAAGAATTCGTTGCTTCGATTGTACAATTGCTCGCTTTCAAGTTACTCGTAAGTCTCGAACACCTGTGAGAATTTGGAGCCACTTAACCCATTATCCGCCAATGTCCCACTTCTGGGACACGTCTTGGTTATTTGTCAAATGTGAAATCGAGCCGTAAAAGACCATGTTCACAAAAAACAAAAGTTGTTGGAGGAAGAGTAAGTTTAGAAGTACGCTATGACCGAATATCTCATAAAACCAATAGACACACAGCGCAGATGTGCAGCTTGTGGAAAGAAAACAGCAAGAATATGCGCAAGATGTAATGTTCCATTACGCGACAAATGTTTTGAATATTTTCATGCTCTCTAAATATTCTTTTCTCTATTATTATCTACAAAATTGAATAAAACAAATATATAATTCTAATTTTGTTTTTTTAGTATACTATAGTACATTTCGATAATGTCCCAAAAATGGGACTGGCTTTAATTTCTATATTTAAATAAAAACACTAACAATTATTTTTTTCTATTATTTTTTAGAAAACTGAATAAAACGAATATATAATTTTAATTTCATTTCTTTAGTATACTATAGTACATTCCGCCAATGTCCCAAAAATGGGACGGGCTTTAATTTCTATATTTAAATAAAAACACTAACAATTATTCTTTTCTATTATTTTTTAGAAAACTGAATAAAAGGAATATATAATTTTAATTTCATTTATTTAGTATACTATAGTACATTCCGCTAATGTCTCAAAGATGGGACGGCCTTTAATTTCTATATTTAAATAAAAACGATAACAATTATTTTTTTCAATTATTTTTTAGAAAACTGAATAAAAGGAATATATAATTTTAATTTTGTTTTTCTAGTATATTATAGTACATTCCGCCAATATCTTAAAAATGGGACAGCCTTTAATTTCTATATTTAAATAAAAACACTAACAATTATTCTTTTCTATTATTTTTTAGAAAACTGAATAAAAGGAATATATAATTTTAATTTCATTTCTTTAGTATACTATAGTACATTCCGCTAATGTCTCAAAAATGGGACGGCCTTTAATTTCTATATTTAAATAACAACGATAACAATTATGGAATATGAATATCATTATACAGTTAATTTAATGTTTTCTTGTATTTTTGAGTTGTGTCAGATAATATGTTAACTAACGAAAGAAAGAGAAATATCGACTATCGTTTGCTATGCTGCGCGTTTCTGCGAGTGAACCGATGCAACGTTAAGGCCGTTTCGCGCGACACTTCCACGGGGGACGTTTCGTTTCTCTGACAAACGATATAGGTACATACGTAAGAAATGCGACGCCGTTGAAAATAATTCCACTGGCTCTATAAATACAATACGGCATTCAGTCTTATGCGACGCGTCGCGAAGCTCGGATGCTTATCTGATGCTTGTAGGTGTCCCTCCTCGCGGTGATTCCCGGTGTCGATAAGGTGCACAGAATTGCCGGAAGTTGTGATCGCACGTATTACGTGTCCTGCTACCGGATTCCGACAGAGGAATTCAATTTTTATTCTGTATTCCCGCGAAGCTGTCTTAAATCGACCAGGTGATCGATGGTGCGGTGAGGTTCATGTGGTGGCGAAACGTTTGGTGGATCATTGATCGAACGATGTAATTGAATACAGATCACAGGAAGGTGAATTTGTACGAATGGTCTGTGAAATTGGTGTTACCGTCACTTTATTCGATTTTAGAGAGACACATGCATCGACTTGACAGAATGTTGACATTGGATTTTTAGTGAGTTCGTGGTAATTGAGTTATTGAATCAAGTGCTGTTGCTTTCGAGATCTTTGTAGATCAGATGTTTAATACTGAAAGTACTATGAATAACCTTCTTGATCGAAGATTCGTTTTAATTGATCAATGATCGGTATGTGTTATTGAAAATTACCACTAAAGATTTGATAGTGGAGATATAGTTCGGATAACTCGTTAAACATAGTCTTAAAAAGTTTATAATTCAAAAATTGTGTTCTTCTTTAATAATTGATGTTGATATTATAACTTTGATAGCAGAATAGTAAATTTCTTTAAAATCGTGCTTATTCAGAAATTTACAAAGTATCAAACAAATTTTCTAATACACTACATTTAACGATTTAAAGAAGTGCCTTTAGAAAACAAAACTTTCTCAAAATTTTAACCCCTATCACTTTCAGCCCTTTGTGATTCTCATTATTCTTCAGAAAATTGAAGTTTCTTAAAAGTTATTTAATACGTTGAAGAGCACCAAACTTCAGTGCGAATGAACGAAGTAACATCAAAGTTCATGGAACCTCGTTGCAATACTCTCTAAATCTCTATGACACTGCATCGTAAAGGATATCCACGTCGAGGTTACTAAAGGGTGTCTCATTATTATTCACTAAAAAATTGAAGTTTCTCAAAAGTTATTTAACACGTTAAAGAGCACCAAAACTTCAGTGCGAATGAACGAAGTAACACCAAAGTTCATGGAATCTCGTTACAATACTCTCTAAATCTCTATGACACTGCATCGTAAAGAATATCCACGTCGAGGTTACTAAAGGGTGTCTCATTATTATTCACTAAAAAATTGAAGTTTCTCAAAAGTTATTTAACACGTTAAAGAGCACCAAAACTTCAGTGTGAACGAAGTAACATCAAAGTTCATGGAACCTCGTTGCAATACTCTCTAAATCACCATGACACTGCATCGTAAAGGATATCCACGTCGAAATTACTAAAGGGTGACCCATAGAAGTTGGAAAATTTTAATAGATCGTTTTGGTAGAAGATTCGACGAGGACACGATGGAGAGGCTCAGCGTAGCGGAAGCGTTGCGAAGGAAAGATAGGAGAAGACGCAGGGGTTGGACGGTGGTGGTTGGCCACGAAGTACGGTGAGTATCGCATAAATCAGCAGTACTTCACGGTGTTCGTGATGTTGCGTTCCACGGGACAGGGGATGGTCTTTGAAAGGCTGAACTGCTGTTGAGAAATCGCTACTTCACTCGAGGGTTTAGGCTTTGGAATTTTGGCAATTTTTAAACCACTGATATCATCTGATTTATTTCTTGAGTCACTATAAATCAAAAATGTGAAACAACAGTTATTTTTCCAAATTTACTGTTAAATATATTATTTTACGTTCACTGTGTTAATGTCTCTTTAATTGCAAACGTTTCACGGTACGAAAGACGGGTCAAAATGACCCAGACTCTGTATTGCAGTCTGGCTATTAAAATGTAGTAATTAGACTAAGGAGATCTATGCAAATTTAAGATTTTATAAGGATTGGGAAAGAAATGTTATTCAAATGCAGGTTTGGTTCATTTTATAAATTTTATGATTTGTAGTTTATCTTAGGTAGTTTCTGTATACTTATGCAAAATACGTGTACTTTGGTCTTTCTTCATGCTGAAATTTCTTATAAATGCATAAGAATCCCTAGTCTAGTCATAAGATATGCGTTTCTCAAGCTGTCGCTATGAGAAATTTGCAGAAATCCTAATCGACCAATTGTCAGAAGTTTGTCCTCCTAGTTTCGTAAGTTCGCTAACCAAGAACAAAAGTTTCTCTTGATAATTACATGTTACTATATTCAAAAACAGTCTTTTGCATTTTTTGGAAATCTAATCTGAATTCTGTTACTTTGCTTTATTTACAAAAGAGCTGTCATTACTATTACATTTATTTAATGACTAATAATATATTAAATTTAATAACTATTTTACTTTATAAGTAACCAAATATTTCTATTAATACCAACAACCCCTGAAAATCTTTTGGTTAGATTCTAGTTACGTTCACTTCCAATTTCTTCAACTAAGCTGGTAAAACTAGCTTTGACTTTTAACTGATTAGATCGAATATTGACAGATTTTAAGTTTTATTAGCAATGCACGTACACAGGGTGTTTCAAAAATAACTTATCATGATTTTGCATCGTGCTTTGGTCTTCCTAAGAAGAAAAGAACGTCGAATAAATGAAAGCAGATTCGAATCATCCTTCCTTTCTGAGACATAAAAATATTTTGTTTATAATGCAGCATTGTAAAAATACTTAAAACCGATTTTTAAGAAATCGCAATGAATGACTTTCTTCTACATCATCACTCTTTATATGTACATTTCAAAATCCAAGATACTGAAAATTTCCTCGTACATTCAAAATTTTGTCACACATGTCAACAATCCAGTTTTCAAATGTTTACATATTATCGATAGTATTGTAACTAAAAATTGTGTAAATTATAGTTAAAAGACTTCGCGAAATTATTACGAGTGTAATTTGAGGTTGTTGGTTGTCGGTCGAGAGGGTTGCAAGGTAGTATTCCTGGAATGTCGGTAACGCGATTTCTGTCCTCGTTGCTTGAAACATTTCTGAATTGGACTGCAGTGCCACCTTCGGCTGCGTTGTGAAAGCTCTCTGTTTGTTAGTTCCACGTACCTAGATCAATATCGCACCTGATAATCCGCCATCTTTACGGCATTCCACTTCCATAGTTTCAACTCGTTAAAAATTACCTAAACTTCCTGCAATAATAAAAAAGCTGCATCAGAAATATTCAATTTTAATTGTTTCTCTTGAAATTCTCCAAAAGAGGTAGAAGGAAAAGGAATTTTAACGGATGGACTAATAAACAGTTGCTTTTGAGTAAACACGAATTAAAGAACGAATTTATAATTATTGAGATGTTAATTATCGCCAAACTAAATGCTTAAGGTTTTGTATGTGACGTATCTTAATTTAGGAATTTTTGGCGGATAGACTATTAAACAGTTAGTTTTGAATAAAAACGAATTAAAGAACGAATTTATAATTATTGAGATGTTAATTATCGCCAAACTAAATGCTTAAGGTTTTGTATGTGACGTATCTTAATTTAGGAATTTTTGGCGGATAGACTATTAAACAGTTAGTTTTGAATAAAAACGAATTAAAGAACGAATTTATAATTATTGAGATGTTAATTATCGCCAAACTAAATGCTTAAGGTTTTGTATGTGACGTATCTTAATTTAGGAATTTTTAGCGGATAGACTATTAAACAGTTGCTTTTGAATAAAAACGAATTAAAGAACGAATTTATAATTATTGAGATATTAATTATCGCCAAACTAAATGCTTAAGGTTATATATGTGACGTACCTTAATTTAGATCGTTGTATTTCTCGGAGTAAGAATAATGGTTCTCC
>JAOPTO010001504.1:48498-71376 GCA_033822845.1 Tetrapedia diversipes | reverse complement strand
CTGGCCGCTGTTTGTGATCGTTCGCTTAAGATTTGCATAGGTTATTCCGATCTATTGAGAAGTTAGTGAAAAATAGGATATGTGTGGTAGAATAAATTAATTTTATCCTTTAAAGATATACGTGTTGAGTGTCGAAAGTATCGCTACTCACACGTCAGGAGGATGTGCGAGTAGTTGGATGTGAAAATCAAGGGCGCGGACTATGTGTTAATTTGACAATGTGAACTGTAGTTCTTGTCACCTTTTTGTTTGTGAATGTAATTTTTACCGTGGTAAGTGAATCGCTGCCACCGACCACCAACCACCTCTTGCATTGACAAAACTCGATGACTGATCCTTCCAAATTTGGAAAAATACCAATCAATCCTAAGATTCCTGGAGCACTTCCCTTTGAGCCCTTACTTCGTTCCCTTATATTATTCATAAAATAGAATGTACTTTTTAGTAACAAAATTATTAATTATTTTAACGAGTACCATGCGTTATTTTACTTTTCTCGTTCTTGTTACCTTTGCCTTATGCAAATTGCCCCTTCTATTTCATAATTATGCGTATCTAAGGGCAGTTTCCTTGTGAAACGAAAAATTAAGTAGAATTTAAGGAAAAGGTTCACCTAGAAACAGTAGAATACAGAAGGGATGCTGCTTCGATCTGTTTTATTCTACTGCGTCTGACGCATTCTTATTCCACTTGCGCCATCAAACGTGCTTCTATTCCACTTGTCTGACCAACGACCGTACTATTTCCCTTAGCGAACTAGATGCAGTGTTTACTTCCCTCGCTTGTGTAACAGAGCAATACCCATTCTACTTGTCTGATCAGGTACAACTTTTCCCAGTTTTATTATGCTTGCCTGAACAGTCAAGGTCCCGTTCTACTCTGAAATTTCTACAAATTTAATACTTTCCTTTGAAAAGAACGATTTATTTAATAAATAATTTATTAAATTATTATTATATTAATACTTATTTAATCATTATAACTAATTTTTTTTTATTATAATTTTTTTTTATCGTTACTTAACAATTTACCTATAAAATTAAATTTACATATTTAAAAAATTCTTGATGGCTAAGAATTTTTTAATTTTTTATCATTTAATTTCATCAAATTTTTTAGTATATATAAAAGAATATATAAGAGTTAAAATTTATATATTAGATCGTTTTATTTATTTAATTTTATTATTTATAATTTCATATCGAATGCAACGTAGACACTCCTTAAGAATATTAAAATTTAAACAAATTACCATTTTATGAAGTTATGCTTATCTAAATACACAAATATCGTGGAGAGAATGAAATTCGTTTAACGATCCTGTGAATAAAAATTGCATAATAATTTGCTAAAAATGAATAAACAATTGATTTACAATAAAAACATAAATTATGTTTATATTTTACATTTATATAGATGTAAACCACTCAAAGTTTATACTACTTTCATTCAAGGTATAACGAATTTATAAAAACTACCTGTTTTTCTATAAAGATGGAACATAAAGTGATTAACCTAATTTATGGAAACGTTTCTCGAGTAAGATCCGTGTTGTAAGCCATCAGAATCGCTCGTTTGATGCGAAACAATACAGCGGCGAGAGCGGCGACTGTACATTGTTTTAATATTGAAACACGCCGAGGAATCCAGAATTATTGAAGTTCCTGCGGCCGTTCTATCGTGAAGAAAGAGGGACAGAGAAAGAAAAGAAGAAGTTTCCGTACGGTATTCCGAACGGGGTAGCTTTCAAGATCGACTTTACGAACGAGACCTCGTAACCCCCTTAAAACTTCTCGACCTCACAGATTTCACCCCTCTGCCACCTCCCTTCTCTATTTCCTTCCCGGGGATCCCTCCGTCACGTGTTCGTAACTTTCGCGAAACGTTTTGCCTTTTATTCCCTATTCCGTTCCATTTTGCGAGCAGCCAATGTCGGAATTTGCAATACGTCTAAATTCAAAGGAACTCCCTCCGTATCAGTTGAATTAATAACGCAGATAAATTCGAAATCCTGTTATTAATTAATTAATTAATTAACCTTTCCCATCGTGTATTTCTGTAGGATATCTGAAGAAGGTAGGATAAAAAAGTTTCACAATAGATACATTTAATCCGCTGATTATTGAATCTCTTTTTTTTTTAACGATTTCTAATTGAAATCGGATAAGATGATTACACATTATAAGCTTTGAATTTTATCTCTCATTCCATTTTCCCTCGTGTTCTTCCAATTGCTTCTCATTCGATTTTCATCCCTTTATCGATTCCCGATACTGCTTGCCGTTTATTTTTCACAATGTTACGTATTCACGTCTTGGTTCCAGCACTACTTTCCAATTTAATTCTTTATGGCCTTAACCTTGTTTCCTTAAATACGTCCTTTAGGATCTCCCTGATCTCTTTCCTATCTGCATCGTAATTTTCTCTAGTACCCCCTAACCCTTCGTTTTACGGCTTGCCGTTCTCGTCAAGTCTATTTTCTTTTATTCCCTGAAATACTGCTTGTTTCCTTGTGTCTCTTTACCCTGCACTTCATGGATCGATCTCACCCTATCTCCTTTATCCCCGAACCTTATCTTCCTTTATGCTACATCGAATCTGCCCCCCACATAGTTTAATTCCGTCTGAATTTTTGCTTAAACCTTTATCCCAGTCATTCGCTGGAAACTTTAAGGAAATAACTGCAGAAGCGAGCAAAAGTTTAACGATTTTAAAGTTTAATGTTTGATTATCTTTCTAATAAAAATAAAATAATGAAGAAGGTAATATTTTTTAACTATTGTTTCCGTTATCTATATTTAACTGATAATTTGAAATCCCGACAGTTTTTGCCATTATTTGCATTCAAACGCAAAGGTGTCAAAAGACACCTTTTGGTCAACATAGGTATACAGAAAATCGTGGTAGAAATAGTGTTAAGACCAAAGGGTCAAAGAAAATAAATTAATTAATTAGTAAAAAATAACAGTATAAATTAAATTTGTATTATATGCTAATCAATACATAATGTTCTATCATAATCAAGTCAAAGAAAATAAATAAATTAATTAATAAGAAATAACAGTATAAATAAAATTTGTATTTATGCTAATCAATAAATAGTGTTCTACCATAATGACAACAAAAAGGAATAGATAAACAATATTTGCGAACCATAAAATTATGTTTTACATTGTCCTGTCGCCTTAAACTTTTGTCCGCTACTGTACCTCTCGAACCATGCTTACAATCCATGTATTGAATTCCATTACAAATCCCATTAAATCTAGGTTTATCTATAAATTCGAAGCTAATTGAAAGTAAAATAACTGTGAATCTAATATAGTGATAATATAGAAATATAGTGAGTCTGATAAAGTAATAATAATAACTGTAACTGTAATATAACCTGTTGGTTTTAACGTTCAATTTTTCAAACTATACATCAATCAAGTTTCCAATCATATATACATATAAAAAGGTTTCTAAGGGGGTTAAATTGGGGATGAAAGTTTGTTTAAAAATCTGCCGATTTTAAAGCAAGCACTATAAAAACTGGTATTTAGCTTTTTGGTTAGAAGTAAAGAAAGACGAGTTTCAACGTTTTTAAAAAGTTAACTCCCAAGGATGTAAAATAAGGGATGAAAGTTTGTACGAAAATCCACCGATTTGGAAGTAAGCACTATAAAAAAAGAAACACGGACAACAGCTAGTCGAAGATATAATAAAATTCTCAAAGAATAACAGATCAAAACTCACATGTTTTAACTATCAAGAAAATTATCAGTTACCCGAATTCGCGAACTAAATTCTTACAAAAACTCACCCCTCCTCCCTCTTACTAAGAAACACTTACCTTCGTTCGCACCCTCTTTTTAACTCCGTTTCTCATCCACCCTTCGCTTCGCGCTACTTTCCGTTAGCTTTAGCCCAGCGCGGCGCAACTTTTATTTCCTCCTCTATCAACCCGAACACCTTTCCCTGTTTCTTCCCGCTGCCGGCGGCAGCCTCGAGCCGATTGAATAATTAAGTCTCGCCACTTAATTCGAACGAACGGCCGCGCGAATCCGGCGGATCGATCGTCGACCGCTAACGGGGCGCTTTCGAGGAATTGCTCGCGAGGTCCTTAGCTCGAGTTGTCCCACGATAACGAGAAATACTCGAAATACTCGGTGTAACGAGTGACGAAACGACCGACCGGCGAACAGAGGGTTTTACAGAACACCGCGCGGATTAGAAGCGTCCCGGAAGTTACCTCAGAAAGGATAATGGCCATTCGGCGACAGATGTTTCCGGTTCTCTATTCCCCTGGTGATTACTTTGCATTGGATAGAAAAGGTTGTTCGATCGTTCGTTTAAAATACATCTTTTCTTTATTTTACTGGAACCTTTGTTCGTCTCTTCCTTTTCGCAACTCTATGGTAATTTTTATTTTCTCTCTTATGTTATTGTAATTTTAATTTGTTTTACTTTACGTTTTCGTAATTTTTATTTTATTCTACTGTATGTATGTAATAATACAAATGGCAATGGACAATAAGAATTTTCACAAAAGTGTGGAAAAAGATTTGATTAAGCCTGCTGAGTTCCTGAAATTTTGTTGCAATCAAAGATTCTTTAACACTAGAACTAACGACAAATAAAGTGTATCTGTTTGCATGGAAGAGATCAAGTTGAAAGTTACATGAAAAAATACCGAATATATAGAAAACAAATCTGTATTCATACTTTCTACAGAAGATCACAGTAAATTTTGGAAGCTTTATCATAGGGAATCGATAAGGTTGCTATGAATAACCATCAATTGGTCATTTTGACTGCACTAGTAATTCTAGTGTTAATTGCATTAGAAAGAATTTCTAATTAGAAGAAAAATGGTCGTTTAATATCAAATTGAAAGGATATAACAGTTTCTTTACCTATCGAGTGAACCTAATCAAATTGTTTGATGGAATGGAAACACGTCTGAGACAAAAATGTCCTGAAGACCGCAGCAGGGTTAAATGGGATACTGAACTGAAGCAGATGTAATAATAATTATCGTTTGATAAAACGCGGCAATAGAAATGATTCCAACCTAAATTAATATTTTTCTTGGAATTGTTAATTTTAAAAAAAGAAAGGCGGATGATAAGAGAACTGATTTGCGAATGGCTCGAGGGGCATTGGGAATTTTAATGGTCCAACTGTTACGAAAGGAAAACTTGGAGAAACTTTCTTTTGTTCCTAGAAGGTGTTCCTGCTAACTAACCTCTGTGAGATGATTATCCACTCTGAAGAACTTCCTTTGGCAGGATTTCGGAAAGAAAATATCACTTGTCTTGGGTTTCGCGACACTTTTTACCGTTTGCCACCTATTGATTCTATTTCCGAGTTTCTACCTTGTTTTCGGAGGACAATAATCTAGGGAAGATTCCGAAAAACAAAAGGAAAGAGATGTAAAACAAGAAAGAGAAAAATAGTGAAGAGGAAAAAAAGCGCTTGTCCTAGGTTTTCTTTCAAAAGCTCGTATTACTAGCTTTTTATTTCCTATAATATACATATTTAAGAATAGGTTGACAGTAACAACTTAATAGTATATAAACGACTTTTCAACTTAGCAACTTTGACGTTCTTACTTCTTTCACAATCACACTCTTTCTACTTTGCACTCGCTTTTCCTCGTAATGTATTTTTCCAAACACTCATTTCCTTTTTTTCTAATTCTAAACCCTTCTCACTCCATACATTCGGTCACGTTCACCTAAAATTCCTCAGTTAACAAGTAATATGTATAGGAAATTTCTTGCTTTATTATTTATTATTTGGTAGAGCTCAGGTGTGAGTAAAATAAGGTGAAATCCTTAGAATATTATTAATATATGTATCTAAAAATAGTTTAATAGTAACAACTTAATAGTATATAAACAACTTTTCAACTTACCAACTTCGACGTTCTTACTTCTTTCACAATCACACCCTTTCTGCCTCGAACTCGCATTTTCCTCGTCATATATTCTTCCAAACACTCATTTCCTTTGTTTCTAATCGTCCACCTTTCTGATTCGATGCATTAGGCCACGTTCAAGTGACCCAAAATTCAAGTGCTCATCTTTTGCGCCTTAGAAACACTACGTTCACACTGCTATCGCTCAACTCAAGCACTCTTCACATTTTCCTAAACTCGCATTCACTCGATCGCATTCGTACAATATTAATATTAAGAACTTCACTTTATTTTATTCACACCTGAACCCTATCATCTACTCTACTAAATAAAAGTAAGAAATTTCTCATATTCAATAAAAAGAAAAAAGTATGCAAACAGAGGTATACATAACTTCACCATCGATTCGACGACGAGATGTAAAGTTCGCGCTGAAAAAGGAAGCTTGGCTGTTTAGCCGCTGGAACGCGAATTGTCGGCGCGAGGCTGAATTTCGTTCCGACGACCGCGTTTTCCGGTTAACGAGAATTACAAGTCCGCGCCGTTAAAAATGCCCGTTATCGTCGTCTGGTTCGTTCTGCAGACCCGACCTAATGCCGGTTAATACGGCCGCTCGTCTGCTTTCGCTCGCGACTGCAGCCAGTTTTCGTTTACCGCCACGGTATTAGCCCCGCTCCGCCCTTCGTGTAAGTTTTGCTAAATTGCCGTATTTTCCGGCTCGTTATTGCGAACGTCTCGTTATCCGCTAATGCCGTCGTCGACGAAGAGGGACAACGGCCGTGAAGCGTAACGCAACGCGTTGGATCCAAAGTTTTCGAGCGCCGCCGTGGGGTAGACTGGGGCTGGCTTTCACGAGCGAGTTGATCGCGTTTTACGTTAACGCGATTTTGCTTATCCAGCGATTTGCGTGGAATTTGCATGGGAAACAGACTTCACCGCGGTGGAATCTCTTCTTTTCTGAATGCACGATACACTGTGGAACACACTGCCGCGAACGGGATACGAGATCGTTTGTAGTGCATGCACGGAGAACCAAGATGTGAGTACAAATATTGCTCGGTAAAATCGTAGAACTGACAAATCAGTACATGTGTAAGAAGATGGTCTTGTATTCTGCAAGCAAGAATAAAATTACCGTATCTCAAAGTTACCGTATTGCTGTAAAAGGTTAGTCCATGCTAATAGCTAATAGCAACGATGCAACCTCGAGGAACCCCTAATGATCTCAAACTGTAGCAACACATTCCCAATAAATTACTAAATACACACATTACACATCTTTTCTATGGACTACAGCATGGCAATTCGTTTCCTTACTCTATTCTGCTGATACAATACACCAACAAACTACAGTCGGATCATAAGTGTACAATAGTGAACAAAATTACATACATGCAATTGTAATCAACGATTTCTAGAAATATTAACTTATTCTATATTAATAAAGATTGTTTATTTTTCACTCAAGTTTCGTGTAGCTATTATATGTATTTTCTCTCTTTTACTTATATACTATATCGAATGCGAAAAGTGGACGAATACTTATATGACCGCTTGTATGTACGGACACTACGTACCAAATCCAAATCGCCAGTACCGTTTAACTCTTTCAGCTTCGGACCAACCTGCTGCAGTCAAACCCACAGCTAAAAACACGAGAGTGTACATCCGGTTCGGAATGAAACACACAACGAACGGTGTGTAATCATCGATTGTTCAATCATGGCCATATCGAGCGTGTCAGGAGCCCGAAGCTTCTTAATACGTTCACGCGAGAACCAGAAGTTAGGGTAAATTAGAAAGCCAAACTTAAATAGTCAGAATTAAGAATCCGTGACGCATATGTCTGCATTATGCAATGCACGATAGGGGATCGCCATGATACATACGTGTAGAATTGGCATTCGATGATCGAAACGGGTTATTAAATAGACTAGATGGAGAATAGCTGCCGGTTAGATCTGTGTAGCTCAGTGGTTAAAGCATTTCGCTGGCAATCAAAAGATCCCGGGTTCGATTCCCGACCTAGACGATTCGAATGGCCGATTCTTTTTCTCCTGCATACATATACGTTTTTCAACATGAACGAGTGTATGTTAATGCTTTCGACCAGCAGCCACGCGTCGCGATCGCGATCTGCCCGCTGACGAACAGAACGCGTGTGTAATGCCGGCTTAATGGCGGAGGCGAAACGTGGTTGCCGCGGAACGGGGTAAGCCTCTCCTCCTCCGCGGCAGATTCGTCCGGCGTGACCGGAATCCGAAGACGGGAAACGGAATCGCGACCTCGTTCTTGCGCCGGCAGAAGGGCATCGGGCCGGTCTAAAACGCGGGAAAGGCACGTAGAATTCTACTTGGGGAAATATTGCTGCGAACGCGGAATACACAATAGGTCGGCATCGTGCACGCCCTGCACGAATGTTTTTCTTTCTACCCTGACGCACCCCTACCTCCGACCGACCGTCTGATACCGTTCGGGTTCGCTGGACGCCGCAGCACGTTCCTACTTATGAGCTTGGCGATTGACTCACGCTTTCTCGATTGTACAATGAAAATAGTTCAGAATCGTATTATTTATTTATTTGGAATTGACGGACAGAGCCCTTTTATATACAAGAGTGAGACATAACATGAGACAGAGTGCATGCACGAAATACAAGAGTGAGACATAACGTGAAACAGAGTGTATGTAGAAAATGTAAAGGTGAGACATAACATGAGGCAGGGTACATGTAGGAATTACAAGAGTGAGACATAACGTGAAACAGAATTACTAGAAAGAATTCAGATTCACGTGATTACTACATTTTAGCATGGTATTCTCAAAAAGTGGAGTAAATTGGAGCAGTTTAAAAGGAACGATTAAGTATGATAGTTTTAATGGAAAAGGCATTAATGTGATGCCATAATTACTGTGATAAATAGCTTAAGATACTTTAAGCCAAACGTAAACACTGAAAGGAAGCTAAATTTCAGTGCAAACGGTGCAAGAATTAAACTGCAGAGGAATGAGGAGGCATGGAAGAGGATTATTCCAGTGCTTGCCGGAAATGTTTGTTGTTTCAATTAATGACACTATTGGAATAATGGTAATTAACGGTGGCGGAAACCGAGAGGCGGACGAGAACAGGGAGGTTCGTGGAATGCGCCGGAAATAGAAACGGAGAGGGACGGTTACGCTGCCGGAAGTTGATGTTGTTATCTAACGTAACATCGTGGAACTTGAGGGGCTTGTAGATTGTTTCATTTGCATTAAATATCATAGGTCCCGGGGAAATATTTCCGCGAAATTGCGCTTCGCGGTGACCTGCTGGCAGATTTCACGTTGGTCTGAGGTAATTGAACGTAAACGGCTGTGTTTAATTTCCGCGTGAGCCAAATCGAATGGAATGTAATGTTTGAATTGTTATCTTCGCGCGGATTTCATACAAGATACATATTTATTGGATCATCGTGAAATTCTTGGCTACGTGCAAGGCAATTTATCGAATGAATTACATCGCCGGATAAATGGATATCAGAGATTCGCGTTTGATAATGTTGCATGTTACATGGAACAATTTATTTTACTGCAATTACATGGTTTAATGGTTGTACAAATTTATGCTTTGGAAAAATACGATTTTATTGGAGGAAGGTTAAGAATGTTATTCATTTTTTGTTCTTGAACAAAATACAATTATCGTATAATACTTCTATAATCATTGGATCAAATGAGTAGTTAGCGATTAATTCATTATAATAAAATTAAATGTGATTCTCACATAAATATTAAAGTTTCTGTCATGGTACAACACTCTCGCAAAACTTTATCACACAATCGAACAGAAACGAGGAAGAAAATAAGTGTTGAAGATGAACAATTTTTATATCCTTCAAGAGGCGTAAAAATGGCGATTGTTCGCAAGGACGAGTCCAGATAGAAACGGTGCATGGGACGAGGGAACTTTCGATTCAATTAAATCTCACTGGCTATCTGATCGTATTTAAATTTGATACCCTTTTCAGGCTCAATCGGATAGGATCTAACGAACGTAGCCGAATTACATTTCCCTTTCCGTTTCTTGCACTGGAATGTACTCGGAAAGGAATCTAAAACCAGCGACTAGGATTCAATTAAACCTGCCAACGTAATCCCTTCCTGGGCTTTGATGTGATTTCAACCACAACACCAAAGAATTCGATCGATGTGTTTACTGTTCGACGTCCATTTCACCAAAGTTCATAGTAACCACGATTAAATGACAATTTCGAATTCGATACTTATCTTTAGTAATATGAATGAAAGATGCGAAGAATTATTTAAGTAGTCCAGAAAATTAATATGATCGGAGTTAATGCAAATTGTACTACATAGCAACACAATAATGCTATTTATTTAATAATAAGTTTTATTTCTTAGATTTGAAAGATTTAACGGGAATAATAGTTTATAAAATCAGTAAAGAGGTAATTTAAAGCACATAAGGAACTTCTCCTCCGATGGAAGCATTTACCTAGGAAAATAGTACACGTTTCATCGCGAAATTCTCAAAATTCTAAAAATTCTCAAGATTTCTACAAAATTTAAAACTCAACACATTTCAAAACTCCAACTTACATGTAATACCTCTTTTTGTACATCACAAAAATATTAAAACGAAGAAAAGTTCAAAAAATCACCCCTAACTTATTCTCATTATCCTGCCAGCAGAATAAGGATTCTCTTCACTTAACACTTGGCCAACCGAATTGGGAGATCTCTACTTTTGTTATTAGTTAGTCTTAGACTAGTGTTGAATTTATTAAAAATTGTACTTTGGAAAAGCAGAAAATGCATTTGATGAATCGTAAACAATACTAGTTCAAGACCAACTAATAACGAAAGCAAATAGAATCAATGGCAGTGCTTTGTTAAAGAAAAAATGGGAGATCTCATCATTCAGTCACCTAAGTGTTAAAGTATTTATTAAAAATTGTACTTTGGAAAAGCATAAAATGCATTTAACGAACTGTGAACAATACTAGTTCAAGACCAATTAATAACGAAAGCAAATAGAATCAATGACAGTGTTTTGTTGAAGAAAAAATGGGAGATCTCACCATTCAGTCACCTAAGTGTTAAAGTACCTCAAATTATTCCCTCTTAGCCCCTCCCTATTATCATTTCCCTCGTCAATCTCAAGCTTTACTCCAGGAAAACACTAAAACTCGCTTCCATCAGGCACCACAATGAAATCTTCCGGGTCAGCGACCAGCCCGTCATATCGAATTCGCATCACGGTGCTCCATGACGAATCCTGTCCGACGGTTAAATTACCGTAAACAAGTTCAGCGAACGGTTCCTGGCCACGATTATGATCGCTGCTGGTACCGTCGGGTTCTTAGCTCTGCTCGAAGGCGAAATTTCTCGTTAACGGACACGGTAACGAGCTAGGAAGCCAGAACGTACACGGTGGCTGGGTCACGTGTTTCACGAATCTCGATCGTGGCTCTTCAACTGCACCGACTTTTGCATCAGGTATTCGAATGGAGCGGAGATTCGGCAGAAAAACGATAGGCGGAAAAATTGTGGCAAATAAGAACGAGACGAAAGAGGGATAATGGCAAAACAAACGTTTTCTTAATTTTTATTTATTAACTAGACGGGTATGGTTGCTGTTGGTTAAGAGAAGGTAAAGAAATGAGAAACGGTGTTTCGTCTGGGGCCTGCTAGTAGACTCCTCAGTAAGTGTCGAATTATACGGGCCCATGTGGCCAATGTACCTGGAACGTTTAGGTAACACCCAGGGATGGCCAAGGGTCTTGGGGAAGGTTAGGGCAGCGCCAGCCAAGCCCCCCTTGTTGTATGAGTATTAAATAGGCAACAATAAAGAAAAGAGCAGTCTCGAGAGCAATACCAACGGCTTCGGTCGCTCTAACCCGAAAGCGCAGCACCAGAGTTTTTATTCCCCGATCCCATCCCTTCTATCTTTAACAGTAAGGCTTATCTAGCAGACCCCTGCCTTAGACACAGGGATAGGAAAGGACAGGTCAGAATTCGTATATATAGAAACCGAGGCGAACTCGAGCACTTGCCAGAAAGGTCATCGGTTGATCCCTCCTAGTGGAGAGAACAAGAAGGTCGCCACACCCCCTGGAGTACGTACAGAGAATTCACAAGGTGATGGTAGATAGTATATTATAAAGCTTGTGTTCGAAAGAAAATTGAGAATCAAAGAAATCAACCGAGTCGGTTATTTAATTTAAAAAAATGTAATCAAAATTTGTTTACATGGGTAATTATTCTGTTGATGCAATTATGCTCACCGTAAAGAGTGCTATGAGCTTCGTTTCTAAGAAGAGATTGTTGTATTTTAAGGAGCAGGGACAGGTGAAGCATTAATCAAAAGTTAAAGCATGTGGAAAATGATATACGAACGAGAAGAATATTTAATTTCAATTTTGAGTTAGATTTCTTCACTGGGTCGGTTAATTCTTTTTGTAAAATGTTATCCAATTTTGTCTAATTTATTTTATTTTATTTTATGTAAATACTTTCATTATTCATTCTTATTTTATACGTAATCTCCTCCGTTTTGAAGTAGTACACTCTACATATGTACACTAATGGGTCTTACCCATAAATAAATATTTTTGAGTTAGATTTCTTCACTGGGTCGGTCAATTCTTTTTGCAAACTGTTATCAAAATTTGTCTAATTTATTTTATTTCATGGTGTAAATACTTTCATTATTCATTCTTACTTTATATGTAATGTCCTCCGTTTCGAAATAGTACACTAATGGGTCTTAACCGTAAATTACTTAAATAAATAAATAAACAAATAAATATATTTTCATTGAGCTCGACTAATCAATATTGACTAATCTTCTGAATCTTTTCGCCAAAAAAATTCAGCTCGCGGCGTAACTCGAACTATCCTGCATCACTTGGATTCCCTGGCTTTTTCCCATAATTTCCCCAGGATTTCCGGGTAGCAGGGGTTTATACAATATAACAACAAAATCGGTAAACGTAGAATCGGAATGGAAAATGGGAGAAGTACCGAAGGTGAATGCGAAGGTAAAAAACGCGAAAGGTAAATATGAGGTGGCGAAAAGCGGAGATAAAGAAAGTAGGTCGTGGTAGAATAGAAATAGAGAGAATATGGTGTCGTAGAGGTGAGACTGAAATGAAAGGGGGATGAAATAAAACAATTTTGCTTGAATACGCAGCCTGAAAGAGAGTGCAAATTGAGGTCCGAGAAAAATACCTACCACTGGCTTAGTTTCTTCGCAAACGCGAAGGGATCAGGATCACGAAACTGGGTAAATTTGTCTGCTCTAAATTATCAATGTTTATGAAGCATCCAGAAAACAAAAACAGGACAATTTTCCGAGTCACGGTAAGAGCGCACCTCTGTTTGTTCAGTTTTCCATGGACGACGCTCTCGTAAAAATTTCGTATTCTCGAGCATCCGACCTGGTAAAAATGAGTAGCTTGTCCGTTTCGATCGATGGACATCGGAAGTTTATACAGCGTTATTCAAATTCAATTTCGCGTCTTCAAAATGACATAAAACGTAAATTATTTAAAATATTTCAACCCTTTGCGCTCAAAAGGCGATTGTTAGTTGTCAAATGATAGTTTCGTAAATTTTCAGGCCTTAATTAATTTGTTTATTAGTCAGACCCGGAGGTTAAAGGCACAAAACTCAATTCGAACAACTTTATTTGTTTTTTTTTGGTATTATTATCATTGAAACAATAAAAGTTATCGAAGTAATTTCGCTGATGTTTTGAATCTACGTGTTGGGATGAGAGGGCGATGAGTAGAATATAAATGTGTGTCGTGTAATAGAGATATATACTAAAAGTTCAACATTTGCAATAACATTAAACTCAACGTATTATATTTAAGCTAACATACATAATAATTATAATATTAAACTCAACAATCATAAGCGTATCCTATTTAAGTTAACATATATAATAAATATAATTCATTTAACACAACAATTATATATTTCTACTGTTTCACCATTTAACCCTCTATGGGCCCGTCTAACTTTCAAATCGCATGCTAATTTATTAACATTTTAACAAATAATTTTAGTCTTTTTCATGAGATGGCGTATACATATTAATTCTATAATACAAAATTGTTTAAACTGTAGGAACATTTTTTTTCATTTGCACATATAAGATTATAATTGTTGATTTTCCGTTCCATCAATTTTTTTACATTTAAAACAAAAATTCGGCCCACAAAGGGTTAATTTTTCACAACAAAAATTTCGAACTCTCAACAAAAAACTCGCTCTCTCGCGAAACCCCAACTGCCTATTCGTTTCACTATCTATCTATCCGACGACAAGGTAGAACAAAAATCGGAATTGGTTAACCGTGAGTCGTCTCCTTAGCTACGAAAGAAAAAAAAAGAAGCGAAAAGAAAAGCGAAACGGGGACAGCGGTGGTGAGTTTTCACGAACGAGCCGCCAATTCCATTATCATTTTTCCAGCAGGCCATTCTGCAAGTTCGTCGCGGGCAACTTCGGCTAATGGAATACGTTATGAAAACCAGGCGAGCAACCCCTCTCCCGCCACGTTTATAGAATATTCCGTTATCGTCTTTATTACCGGCCTTCGTAAATAAAAGTTTCGTACACGATCCACACGTTACCGGCCGCCTCCCCCCGCGGAAAGAAACTTTTCCATTACGGAGGCCACGCGGATGCTTCGAGCAGCTACGAACAATTAGTTCTCGTGGCCTTACCCGGAATATCGAAGTTGAGGGCGGGACTGATACCGCGAGGGCGTGCATGCATCGCGTGGATGATACATAACTTTTCGTTGGTTTCGCGGTTCGGCTTTTCGACCACTTTACCCGACAGAAATTTTATCGAGGAATTTATGCGTTCAGGGAGTCGAGAGTAGTATCTATTTTGTTTTCAATTTTTGTGTGCACGTGGTTTATGGAATTCTGATAAAAGTGTGATTAAATGGGTAATAATAATTAACACTTAACCGACCGATTGAGATCTCCCATTTTTTCCTTGACAAAGCCAGCGCCATTGATTCTATTTACTTTTGTTATTAGTTGATCCTAAGCTGATATTGAATTTATTAAATATTGCATTTTAGAAAATTTGTGAACAGTACTAGTTCATTGTTATTAATTGATCCTAAGCTGATATTGAATTTATTAAATATTGCATTTTAGAAAATTTATGAACAGTACTAGTTCATTGTTATTAATTGATCCTAAGCTGATATTGAATTTATTAAATATTGCATTTTAGAAAATTTATGAACAATACTAGTTCATTGTTATTAGTTGATCCTAAGCTGATATTGAATTTATTAAATATTGCATTTTAGAAAATTTATGAACAGTACTGGTTCAAGACTAATTAATAACAAAAGCAAATAGAATCAATTGCAGCGCTCTGTTGAGGACAAAATGGGAGATCTCCCCGTTCGGTCGGTAAAGTGTTAACACGTTGAAGACGGATGTCGTGAATTCACGTTATTTGGAATTTCAAGCAACATCGTATAAAATATGGCAATTATAAGTAAATACTAGAAATAATAAAAAATACTAGAAGTAGCATTATATATGCTCATAAATTTTTAATAATATATTATACTTAATAAATATTACATCGTGTTTTCGAAATTATCACTTTTTATTTATATAATTTCAACAAAATATGCGGGAATTCAGGTTACATGCTTACATCACATACCGTCTTCAATGTGTTAATATAATTTATTTAAACAACAGTGACGCGAATTAGTTGATGAATTTAATCCTGTTGTTCTTGTGAGTAAATGGGTAATTATAATTAACACAATTTATTTAAACAACGACTCTAAACACAATAAAATACGAAATATACCATAAATTAATGACACTGAAAATCGATTCGTTCTGCGACACATACACACATACTCTCTCTCTCTCTCTCTCTCTTTCTCTATCACTATATCTATATCTCTAGACTTTACTATTGCTGTTATCGCACTGACTGTCTTTTTATCCGTCTTACCCTTTTGCTGTTCTCTCTATCTATACCATACACGTACAAATTACATAGATCACACTTCGCTATACTCATTTCACAACATGAACCTTAATGTCTGCTTACATAGTTTGTCATACGCAGTCGCCATACTCATCCTTCCATACAAACACTATTCTCTCCCATAGTCTGTGATAATTATATTACCACAAAAAAGAACAGTTGCGTCCCAGATAGACAATTAAAATACTCGCGGAAGGAATTATTGTAATTTAGTTTAAAACCTTCATATGAATGGAGTTCTTTCTTTGGTTGACTAAATTTTCAGAAGCTATCTGATTAGATAAACATCTGGATATTGTGAAGCAGCATAATCACTAGGCGATAGCTCGTATCTATTGATTCATCCCCCGGTGACGCCGCTTAGTCGCCATAAGATGATTGTGTTTAAATGAACTATTCCCTGTTACTTCATGACAAAAATCACGTAGGACCCCATTTTTCTCTGTATAAAATCCCAGGCGTCTGATAAAGAGCAGTCAGTCTGCAACAAGGAGTCGACGTTATACTTTGTATTCTTACCCTTAATCATCGTCGATTGATCTCGTGACAATATCATCCTGGACTGCGGAAGTTAACTCGCACGCTATGGTATTTCATTTTACCCAAATAAACATATATTATACTTAAACGTATGCAATGTCAAGTGGTGTCCTTTTCAAATAACACGATTTCTAAATGTTTGCAATGCAACTACAATTCGAATCACTACAGATTCCAAAAATATAATTAAATGAGTGTCTAGAAAGAGGGTAAATTATAAAGCGTGTCACAAATTTCCAAAAAAGAAGCAAAAATCAATATAAATAATAATCATTGCTTCCTCGCTATCCAATTATTACTTATTTTCCAAAGTGAAAAAAGGAAATATTTTAGCGAACAATGAATTATTTTTACGTTTTCCCATAAATCTTACGAAATATATAATTACGTCCTGACATTCCTTCAGTTGGTTGTCAACGAATTTTAATAATCCAAAATACCTAAAAAAGAAAAGGTGTTTCCTTTGATTTTTCACATTTTCGATTTCCTTCAGTTGGTTGTCAACGAATTTTAATAATCCAAAATACTTAAAAAAAAGAAAGGTGTTTCCTTTGATTTTTCACATTTTCGAGAATCGAATTCGAGGTTCGCCCTTGAAAGTAGACCAATGAGAACCATGGCGAAGGGTATCCCTGGGGGAGTAACATAGGTGGTTTGTTATTCTAGCTTTCGCGTTATTCCGGCAGAGGAGGGATTCCAGCGCTGTTCTCTGCCAACTTTGCGCCCAGAGTTATGTCCTCGCGGGCAAATGCTGTGCATAACTTCGGCACGAGTGGCTGGCCTTGCGAGCATATCCCCCAACCGACGCCAGATAATGTTAAGTAAAATTTAAGACCGGCTATAGTCGCCTTCCGCGGCCATCGCGAAACCGCGTAACTCTTCCGTGAAAACAAGGTTGCATTTCAGATCGGTATAACTCTGCCTGACGTCACGGAACGGCGAAAAATTTCCGGATTTCCGGCGGATTTTTCGACGCTTCTTCGTTCTGAAACACTTGCTGGTGATGATTCAACGTTGATATTGTTATAGGAAATTTTACTTTACTCAATTTAGTAGAGCGAGAGATGATATAAGGCTCAGGTGTGAATAAAATAAAGTGAAGTGATTAGAATATTAATAATATATGTTTAACACGTTCGTTGCCACGTCACCCAAATATGGGTGACGTTCTTTTTCTTAATGTTAAATAGGATTTTAAATTGGAATTTTAAGAGGAATTCAATGGAATACGCATTGAAGTATAATATATATAAATATAAAATGCATAAAATAAAAATAAATAGTTAAAATTTTTGCTGTTTTTATACTTTTTTTATAGGGCTCTAAATAGAATAGAAATAGAATAAAGAATAAAGAATAGAATGAATAGAATAAATGTGAATAGAATAAAGTAAAGTGCTTAGGATATTAATAATATATATTTAAAACAGTTCGATAGTAACAACTAAAACAACTTTTCGATTTAGCAGTTACGACGTTCTTACTTCTTTCAAAATCACACTCTGCGTTCACAGTCGAACTCTTTCTGCCACGCGCTTGCATTTTCCCCGTCATGTATTCTTCCAAACACTCGTTTCCTTTCTTTCCGATTCTAAACCTTTCTCACTCGATGCATTCGGTCACGTTCACCCAAAATTCCTCAGTCGCGACGTTTTCTCGAGTGCTCATCTTTCGCGCCTCAAAAACACTCTAGTCCAAACATTCTACGTTCACACGACTATCGCTCAACTCAAATACTCTTCAGATTTTTCCGTAAATAAAATAACAATAAAAAGTAAAAATCGAGTGTTTCACATTCATTATTAAATTCGTCGTAAAAGCAATTAACTTTCTTCCTAAATATATTTAAACGGCTAATCGTAAAATTATATTTAAATATTTGTTTAATTCGAGGGAAGAAAAATTTATGAGTAGGTACACATTCAAAATAAACTAGCATAGATTGTAAAACATTCTTAAATTTTCAATATCACTTTCATATCAGCTTCTTAATAATCCAATGGGAATTACAAAAAGCACAAAAATTGTGATATTCTGTATGGTTCTCTGTTCTGAATATTCGCAATGTTATGCAGTTCTAAAAAAATTGACATAATTATACGTGCACATTTCCATCGCCTGAATAAAATTTTCGCAACGTTTCAGAAACAAAAACGAAAATAAGCAACATTTCCGTTTTCAGGATTATTACGTTTATCGTTTACCATGTTCATCTATTATTAACGTTCGCAGAGTACAAGAAGCGGTTTCAGAATTGAAATGCATTATTGAACGCACAATGAAACGTTCAATTTAAATTCTGCAGATTTATCCCGCAGACCGCGGAGGAGCGTTAATTAAAGTTTCAATATTAACCAGAATGCGCATGCATTTTTGAGTGGATCACGCCTGTGTACGTTCAAAGCGTTTGCCAAGCGGTTAGGGGCCGGTGTCCTTTCAATCTTCCACTTTATTCTCAGAGGCATCCTTCTGTTGCGTAACCCTCACCTTCGTCGTTGTCAAATTGCGAACGAAACATCAACTTGTATCGCAATTTAAACATTAAACAACCCTTTTAATAGAAACTTAACATTTTCATTGTTGTTACTATGAGTGAATGCGTAATAATAATAAATATAATAAAATTTATTTATTAACAACTATTAGCACTAAAACACGACGAAATATGACATAAAAATTAAACACATTGAAAATCGCTTCGTTCTGCGACACACACACACACACACTCTCTCTCTCTCTCTCTCTTTCCCTCTCTATCTGTCTATTTCTATCTATCTCTATATTGTAGAATAATGGTTCTTAACATGAATAATGGCAAAAATATACAGTGTGCAGTAAATTGTAATTCAATTCTGGCACACGACTCTATGTTTAATTTTCAGCTCTATTTACGACTCTAGAACTCGGTTTTCTATACAATACTGGTCCCTTTTCTCTTTCGAGGAAACCCTTATAGGCTTTTTCCTCTTCCCACTCCACGATCGCTAGACATTGCCATCGGTGAACTGTTTGTCGCCAACGGTTTTTTTTCTATGAGCCTGGTTTTCGTTTAGTCGACCTACACTTTCACTTTTCGTGTTCTTAAATTTATGATACTAAATATAATACCAATATCTTTCGTTACTATGATTGCTATCATCACAGTGACTGTCTTTTTATCGCTGCTCTCTCTATCTGTACCATACATGTACAAATCACATATTATAAATCACACTTCGCTACACTCATTCCACAATACGAACCTTAATGTTTACTTATAGTTTATTATATACACTCGCAATACAAACATTCTTTCTCATACCCCATACTCTATGATAACCATACCACCACAGTTACAACATTGAAAATACAACGCAATTATTCTTTAGTTTCACGCAACTCATATTTTGACAATACTTACTCTGTTTCCTTTATTCTCAGATTTGCATCTTATTTATATTACACTACTTTTCATATTTAAATCACATTTTCCTATCTACTTCATTATATCTAACATTTCTTTGAGTGGTAATTAACTTTAAAGAACTGCTTTATACATTCTTTAATAATAAAAATGGTCATCTTCCTTGTGAATTTCATGCATCAATATAAATTATGCATATGAAATTACAGTTTAAAATTATAACAACGACAGAATACCTACCTACCTTCTCCTTTTGAATCGGTTGACAAAAGGATTTTTCCCCGAAACACTTTTAATGAAGCTGAAATTAAATCATTTCTCGATTCGCTCTCACAGCATACGTTAAATTGAACATTTGTATAACTCGAAACTGCAATTGTTCATCGTAAATTCAGGATTTTAATTAAACGGTAGGTGAAATGAATGGTAAAACGGTGAAAAGAAAGAAACCTTGGACGACATCTTATCAGTTTTTCCGCCTTACTGGTCAGATGGGATACTTTGGCACTGTACTCTACGAATTTATCGGAAATCAAGTTCCTCTAGCCCGCGGCTACTCGTGGAACTTTGGATCACCGAGTACGTACAACGACGATGCAGTTTGCCAAGCTGCATTCCGAACTCGCCTGAACGGACTATAGAAGGAACTGTAATCTGCGTTCCCGAGAAAATCCTTCCCTGATGTTTCCAGCAGAAATCAATAAAAGGAGCTCTTGTGAAATGACTAATGGTAAACTGCTTGGAAAACATTTGTACATTTTCCAATTTTTTCTAATTGATTTATACCGATTTCCTAAGTACTATATGCATTAATTTAAATTAACTCGTGTGATTGTTATGCACGAGAGATATAATCGTTTTAAATTCTTAACACTATTCCTACCGACACTTCACTTATACCTATTCCTACCACGGCATTCCCACGTAAGACAGAGTACAAATTTTTCTCAAAAAATAAACAATGAAAAAAGAAGGGAATATTGAAAAATGTGTTATACTTATATTTGAGAAAAAGTCTAAAGTTTAAAGGCGATTCAATTACGTTGCATCTATGAAATTCTAATCACAATTTTAAAAACAGTCATTTGACCGGTTGTGGTAGGAATAGTGTTAAGGAAGTTTATGAACATTGCGTTGTAATCGTTAAGAAGTAAGTAGAAATTGGTTATGTTCATGATTTGTTTAAAGAAATGCAATTATGCCAGTACGTTTATTTTTTTAAAATGGATATAGTATGAGAAAGGTCAGACTAAAGTGTATAACAACCGATATGACAACAGCTTTCTATCGTTATTTTATGTGTTTTGTATCTAAAATTACTCAAGGTTGTCTAAAAAAATTACTTTATCTTTCTTTGATTTAAGTTACGTAAGGTTCCCGTTAAAGTGACGATATGATTGAACGAGAAGACTGACAATGAGTCAATTTCAGTTCTGCACAAGTTCTGCCAGTCCATCGAAAGAATGCTAATTGATTCGCTTTGATCGTTCAAATTCATGAAATTTCATTTCAAGCATTTAACTTCAATTCGACTCGCGCAAACCCGTACGGGGAAGAACAAAAAGCGTAGCAATCAATGTTTCTCGTGCAATAGCGATCGCTTCTGTAGAACTCGAACACGTTCTCCGTGCTTTCAATCGCGATATTGCATCAAAGGTTCTGAACGAACGCGAAATCGTATTTGAGAGCACGAGGAAAATGATCGCGAAGTCCAGCAATTTTTGTTTGCAAATAACTGTCTCGCCATCCAGCACAAATATTTCCTCTCGAGTAATAACTGTAACATCCACTTCTGTCTTCTTTTCCACTTCTCCGTCTCTATAGCCTGCTTTTTATCTGTAAATCGACGGCCGAGGGAAATGAATCCGAACGGAGGAAAATGACGGTGCATCAGGTTAACAGCATGTGGATTTTAGTCGAATGAAATTTAATAATAATAAATTCGTACTCCTATAAACATGCAGGTACATAAACGAAGATAGACCAATAAAAATTTATTTCCCTCTCTAAATATTATGAGGTCTGCATTGCTCGGTAAATTCAATTTAATAAACGGGCACAGCCTGAAATTAAAAACAGCGCTCAAAGGCAAATTTAAATTTATAAAATTACAGTGAAATTGAAATTGTATTAAGTAATTTTTAATAAATTATATATATTAAATAACTTATGTTTAATAAATTTTTAATAAAGATCTACCGAATTTTATTAATAATAAAAGAATAATTTAGTTATTTACCATTCTTCAATCGAAATTTAAAAAATTAAGAATCAGTAATTACTTTATTGCCAGCGTTTATTTATTGAAATATTTATCCTTAATATAACAATAGCATTTCCATAAATCACGGTTTCCATTGTTGCTACTGGAAAGGTTAAGAAAATAATACCACTTTAATTGTAACTACTGTCACAATCCAATAACAATCAACGAATTGCATAAGATTTAAATCGCAAAGGGAAAAGTATAACGAAAACTCAGATTTACGTTGCAAGACTGTTTAAGAAATACAACAGAATTCATAAAAGAAAATAGAACCGTTTTACTGCAATTACTGCAATAATCTTCTAATAACAATCAACAAATTGCATAAGATTTAAATCACAAAGGGAAAAATATAACGAAAACTCAGATTCACGTTGCAAGACTGTTTAAGAAATACAACAGAATTCATAAAAGAAAATAGAACCGTTTTACTGCAATTACTGCAATAATCTTCTAATAACAATCAACAAATTGCATAAGATTTAAATCACAAAGGGAAAAATATAACGAAAACTCAGATTCACGTTGCAAGACTGTTTAAGAAGTACAACAAAATTCATAAAAGAAAATACAACCGTTTTACTGTAACTTCTGCAATAATCTACTAATAGCAATTAACGAATTGCATAAGATTTAAATCACAAAGAAAATGGTATAACGAAAACTGAGACTCGTGTCGCATGACCGTTTAAGAAATACAACGAAATTCATAAAAGA
>JAOPTO010001504.1:0-42439 GCA_033822845.1 Tetrapedia diversipes | reverse complement strand
GTTAGGGATCGATAATTATTTATAAGTATTATGGAAACTGGCTCTGGTTTATTACCACGAGGTTTGGGCCTGACCGTCACGTATCCCCTGGATCAGATCCTAACCCACCCGAGTGACTACCACCCTTCTACCATTAAATTCCTTTTCCCGAACTTTTCCCTCCACCTTCCAGTTGTCCACTTTCCTCTCTCACTTCCTATCTTCCAAACCCTTAAAAAGGCGCTCGGTCTTCGCCCACGGGCAGAAGCAAAAGGAAACAGAACTAAGAAAAATGAAGAAGCGTACTAGTAATTAATAAATCATGTCATCCAGGGAGTTAGAATCAAGGTGATCGACTAAAGAAGGGGTACCATCGCAAGAGCCGAGACAATACGTCACCTTAGAAATTAACACTTTATCTACCGGAAGCCTATTAACCCATTGATTGCCATGCAAATTCAGCACGCCTTGCCCTGGGTTTTATTTTAAAGAAGACATTATAATTTTATAATTTTAATAGTTTTTAATAAAAATTGATAATTAATATGTTCTCTACACTATATATATTTTTCATTCATCCTTTATAATAATTCCTAATTCAAATGGTCATTTGTAGCCAATCTAAACTTGCAGCATCTACTACGAGATATCTCGTAGTTAGCGGTCAATGGGTTAATCGGCTTTTACATGCTTACAATTAGTCTGTAAATTTTGTAATGTTTCCTTATACGAAGGTGACTGTTTCGAGCAATATCGTATGTGTACTACAAAGAGATATTAAACTATCAATTACTCTAAGAAAATCATTGTGATCAATTAATTAGCGATGCATTCGCGCCAAAATGAGCCGATCAGAAGTGCGTGAGTAATAAGTTACGCAATAATAAAGATAAAGTGTTAAGAAACGTTGTTGCGATCGATAACAGGCATATTTCCCCCATTATAAGAAAACTTGCATAAACAGTATCTCCGGACGAACCGTCTATCGTTTATCCAGCCGAAACTTAGATCTCAAGGTAACTGTAATGAAACACTAAAGAAACAAACAGAAGCATCGATATCTAGTGGTTATCCCCAAAAACACGTAGATCTATGGATTTAGAGAGAACGGGAAATACTGTTGATACCAGGCGTCTAAAGAACACAAACGCAACAGATCTGTGTCCGTGAAATTGTTCCGTTTGTTTCGTCCTCGTTCCACGACCGTCCAATCGAAGCTTTACCCCGATCCACCAAATTGCCTCGTCAATTATGAAGGGAACAATAGTGTAGCTAGCGGGACAGCCGGATCAGAACGCTGTTGGAAACGTGATCGGTGACCCGTGCGTTTTCCACGGCCGGATAAACCGGACCGCGTTTCGGCTTCGAAGTCAGAGAAAAGCTGGCCGCTAATGGAGCCCCTCTACTCTCGTACCGTTATTTTTGTTTGGGAGAGAGGTTGCAGTTTCCAAGCGATAATTCGATCTTCTCTTGGTCGGCCGTTAAAACGTCGATTAAGCGAGATAAACGCTGTTTAAACTCGATAGCCGACATCGCGAAGTTTACGAGTTTCCCCGGAGCCATGTCGAGCTATCGATAAAACCGCGTCAAAGTGAAAACGTATTGCCTTCTGCCCCGCCTGAAAGGCCGTGTAGAATTTAACGGAAGCGAATTCATTTCGCCGGTAGCCGAGGAAATTTCGATAAAAACACGATGGGATGGGGTTATTCGCGAAGTTGGGTAATTTTCCTTTTGCCGTTTAAATTGCGTAGATGCTGAATTTCTGCAGCTAAATATTGACCGTGGAAAACGTGTCTTCTTTCTTCTGAGCTTCCTCAAATTCATCAAACGTGAATACTAAACATTTAACTCTAGAACTACCGTCTATTTAACACTAAAACTGATAGAAAAAGTACCTAATATAAGAGAAACAAATTTTAGCAATCAATTTTAGCAAATTTTCAAATGTATAGGCATCACAGTAAACTTACCACACTTCTACGAAAAACTACAAATTGGGTTACTTTGACCCTCTTGGTAGTTCTAGTGTTAAATACGTCAGAAAGTAACTATTGTATCGTAGTAAAGGTTAAGCGGGTAGGTAAGTTATGAAAAAATAATCCCTCTCCCACTTCCTATTTTTCAAACCCTTAAGGGGCCATTCTACTGTGACGGCCCCGAAATCAAGACGATTTTTGGAAATTGTTTGTGGGTAAACTATACAACATATCATTTATCGACTTAGGATATTTGTTTATTATAACCTTAAGTTTATTTAAAAATTTTTGCGAGCCAGGAAAGCATATGTGTGTAAAATTGCAGAACGTTTTTATGACGTTGTAAAACAAACAAACACACATAACATTGTTAATTTTTCGAATTCTGTTAAATCCCTTTGGGAACAAGATTTTAACATGTTAAAGTCTAAGAAAATGCAAAAAAAAGTTTAATTTTTTCAATCCGTCACAGTAGAATGGCCCCTTAAAAAGGCCTTTGCCCACGGGTAGAAGGAAAAAGAAGCAAAACGAAGGAAAACGAAAAAGCATACTAATAATTCTCAAGTCACGTCACCCGGGGAGGAAGAGTCAAGATGATCGTCAAGGAAAGGGCACCATCGCAAGAGCCGGGATAATATGTCACCTTAGAAATTAAGAAACGTTGTTGATAACAGTTCCCTTTTAATAATGACTACAATATTATTTTTTAACCGGTCAATCATTTTTTATGTATTTTCACAAATTGTATTTCCGAAAAATTAAACGATTATTGAACGTTTATAATAATCTTCGATAACCTGCGATAACCTGTTGCGGTCGACAACAGGGTACAGTTCTCGGCACGACGCACAGTGGGCCGAATCACCGTTCTAGCTGATAAAAAGTCCAAAAATGAGTACCCTCGAAATCGTAATATTTTGGTACAAAGTGCGTCCAAGGTAGCGGAAAACGATCTGCATATCATAAAACAGTACCTAAGTGTACGGTATTTTCCGTATTTGCCACGAGCGTGCAGATATTAGTCCTTTCGTAAAACAGTGCCTCCTTGTGCGTTCTAATGTATACGTCGTATTTTTGTGTTCTTCATTAAAATACTAGTTTGGTGGAAAGTGTTCTAAAAGACAAGTGCTTATTTTATTTGATTTCAATATAAAATTTTTCCCAGTGCTTTCATTGATACTATAAATTCTTCTTCATTAAACTTAATCCGATTAGCATAGTAAGACTTTAGAAAGAGGTCCCGCAGTTTCAATATTCGCGTGTATTTACTTTGATTTCTGTTTTATCCGTATCTTTAATCTATTTTAGTTCGATTCTGACGAAAAATAGCTGCATATATCTGCCAATAATTAATGTGCAACATTGTTTTAGATACAATGTCCAGTATCAAGGAAGACGCTTTTTAACATTTGGTGTAAGGGTGATGACATCAATATTATTATGAATACATTAATAATACATTACTAATACCGCGGCGCTTTCTAAAACTCCTTTGAATAGAAACTATTTTCTATAGAAAATCCCAAATATTCAATTTCATAAATGATATGCCTATATATCTAAAAAAACATAACCGTGTAAGTGTACATATATAAAAGAGTGCAGTTAATATAACTATAATCTCCAATGTCTACGTTTTTCATTGTAAATAATTAATTGTTAATAATTACATTTCTTTAAATAATTGAAAAAAGTGTAAAAACTTTTTTTCCCCAATCACACTACCATTAATTTCAAGAACAAGATCTCCCTTTTACAACGAACCCAAAAAAGTTGACATAGGAAGCTGCGTTTCACAATTACGATTTTTTATCAGCTAGATTCGCTGTTTGGCCCACTGTGCGACGCAGCATGATTCGATTCCGTTCGAGCAACAAACCATTCCGTCACGTCGAAGAACGAAATATGTACGAGGAGAGCAGCCGGCTTGAAATCCGCGACTTATCAAAATTCCGAGCGTACGCGACTCCGCTGCCGTGTACAGGCCAGCATAAAGCACATAAAGCTCGGTCGGGAAAGGAACGGGGGGGTTAAAACAAAAATGCCCGGTCTCGGGGCTTCAGAAATATATTTCCCCGTGCCAGCGCGTGCTTTTCTCCACCTTTCTCATCTCGAAGTAGCTGTCTCGGCCAGCAAAGTGATAAATTCGAGGAACGCGTTCGATTCCGGCGTGGATGTTCGAGGTAACGACATATAAGCGATTCGATGGAAATCTGTAACTGGAGCACGTAAAAGCGAAGCTTCTGCGAGAAATTCAGGTTGCGATGATACCCGGTAGGAATTTAATACGATAAGATGCGATTAACCGGAGTGATCCATGATCGGAGATCCATGTGGAGTCGGTTAATCGGAATAAAACCTCGTTCAGAGTCACTTCGCCTGGCCAAACCCTTTATTACAACTAGAGTAAAACACAGTTTCCTCTCTGATATATTATTGTAGGAAAATTCTGTAAAATGATTTTTGTAGAACGGAAGATGGAATTCAGGTGTGATAAATAAACGTGAAGCGATTAAAGTATTAATAAAAGTATACTTATGTAGGAGCCACAAATTACCCATAGATTTATTAAGTTTTATTTATACTAATTAGGATTTAAGATTATGAAGGTTTAGTGGCGAAATTATTTCGTGGGGCGGCACTGCCTGCGCGGAGGGCAGAAGATCGTGAGCGAGCGAAACGGAGTTGTAAAAACGATTACGAAATGTTTTTTTTTTTTGACAGAAGACGCCCATCCTTTGTTCATTCCGTGCGCAATGTTCGTGTAATTGTAACCTAACTCTCTTTTGTACTATTTTAAAATATATAATCTTTTATTAATTGTTTCCTACACTTAAAACAATTTAACAAAAACGACTTAAACGACTTTACGACTTAGCAACTTCAACACTCTTTCTACGTTCACAATCAAAACCTTTCGTCCAATACTTTCTGCCACGCGCTCGCATTTTCCCAGTCATATATTCTTCCAAACACTCGTTTCCTTTCATTCTAATTGTCAACCTTTTTCACTCGATGCGTTCGGTCACGACCACCCAGAATTTCTCAGTCGCACTGTTTCCTCAAGTTCTCATCTTTCACGCCTTAGAAACATTCGAGCCCAAACAATCTGGGTTCGCACGACAATCGCGTAACTCAAGTACTCTTCAGACTTTCCCAAACTCGCATTCACTCGATCGCAATCCTATATTATAAAACTAGGTTATAAATTGAAAGAGGAAAGGAAAGAAAAGTGAGTAAAGTTATAAATATACGTGTATTTGATATAATTAAAACGATACAAACGAACACAAAACGAATCTATTGACTCCTCTGGCCCTGTCTATTAACCTCTTGACATACAATGACAAGTTAGGATCGTCATTCGTTTCATGTGCCATTGTAGACTTTAACGAGTCTGACTCGTCGAAAGCTGTATTCAGTGAACGCCATGCAGCATATTATTAGATTATTCAATTATTTCACTCGTGCATCGATTCTGTTTTGTTTAAAATATTCAAGATGCTCCTCTCTCCCCCTTTCAGGATAAATTTCGAAACAAAATGTTCTGTTCCTAAGCTTGCACGTAACTGTTCAGTTGAACCAAATTAACCCTTTGCGCTCGAAAGGCGATTGTCGGTCTTCAAAAAATTTCCAATGCAAAGCGTTGAAATTAAAAATTGTCAAAATTAACTTGGACTGAAATTTATTCAGTTCGGATAAATAATACTGTAACTTTTAAATGTAACTATTTGAATTCGGATATTTGTGGAAACGAGTCATTTGATCACCGAGAATCGCCTCCTGAGTGCAAAGTATTTTTCGGAACCATCAATTTTCGTTTTATTTTTATTGTCAAGGGGTTAACAGCGTACACTAAGACCCTTCTGTATCCTTTGTATTTGCATGTCCTGTCTTCGTACGTCGAAAGGGTTAACGAAGAGAGCCTCCTCTTTAGGTTGTTTTAATAAAAACGCCCAGGGATGTAAATTGCGAGGCGGTTTCGTGCCGATGCCAAATCGAGGGAGATTTGTCGACATCGTCCACGTTGCAACGGTAGTAGCGGGCCGATATTGGAATTTTTACGAGGGGGTGTTAATCGGGACGGAGATGGCGGATCGGGAAGAGAACTTGTCCCGGATGGAATTCATTTTCGTGATCCGACACTCCCACCTGGGGACTTTGATTAAATTTTATTTATGTTTTACACGCGCCTACGCGGCAGTTTTCAAACGCTTGTAAAAGAAGTAAGAATCGGATTCCTATGGGAAATTTATTTCGTATTTCGTTGGTGTACATGTTGAATCTCGTAACTTGATCAATTTAAGTGAGTTGTGAATTATTTGTTACAGAAAGGGATATCTTAAATAAAAGTTGCACGATACATTAAGATATTACAGTAGCATAACTTTTACTATTAATACCGTGCAATTTTTGTTTGAAACATTTTTCTCTGTAACAAATACTACGTATATACGTATATGGGAAGAAGTTGTAACGTTGATGGGGTTCTTTAAATTATTAAAATATTTCTAATGGTAATGATAATTATTACAAATTCAAATTATTATAGAAATATCTGAAGAAATGGAATTTCAATTTCTCCTTCAATTACATAACTTGCAAACGATAACATAAAATATTTCATACACTCTTGAATATTGTGTGCATTTCGTATCTTGTATCAACATTTGAATGTAAACAAAAAATTGCAGCCTGATTACAAAATTTAAATTCTTAATTTATTCAATTTTACAACTTCTCTTTAGAATTTTTCATAGATTTTAGCGCTTTAAAAGAGGAACTGAAATTTTTAGTAGTGTTAATTCGTGTGTGTATGTCTCATAAAAATAACGACATTAAAAGTAATATTACAACACCAAAAATAATAGCTGCTTAACAGGAGTGCAATTTATCTAGGTTTATTTAAAAAACGTTTTTCTTATCAAAAGAATGATATTTTACCTCGTTATACGACTACATTCCTTCGAAGGTTCGCAAGGTATACCTGCACCACATCTTACTTCCTTAAACTTCCCAATTAAAACAGAATTGCTTTATTACGTTGAAAGATAATCTTGATGAAAATTTGCTCATCAACCGTATCGTTCTTCACAGTTCAACGCTTATACATTAAGATTTATACGTCAGCGAAGCCATTGTCGGGGATGGAAAGAAAATTGTGCCGGTGTCGCCTGGAGCAACGAAGACAGGATGAAATAAAATTTTTATCTTACGGATACTCTCATGAAGGACCAGGAAATTCGAAGAACCACGCTCTTTCAGGCTTTCAGCTCAAGGGCCAGTGGAAAAGCGTATGTTGTATCAGACGCAACGATGTTACCCCAGTACGGCGGGCAAGTAGTGCAGCTTGCCGTTTGGTCAGACACGGGATATAGCTAAACGACATTGTTCAGCACTCCAGCGTTCCTTGGTTCTTTCGTGTTTGAACCTCTGTTAATCCCTTCTGTATATAAAACGACCAGTACTCTCAAAGCTCTGTCTCCTGCAATCTCTACAGATTTAAGGAACAAGAATTAACCCTTTCGTCTTGGAATATAAATATTGATCCAATAATAATCAATGTATGCCTATCATGTTATATTGATTATAAATAACACGTTTTCGCACACATATAATTTTTAAATCGTGCTGGTACACATGTGTACCGTTCAGAACGAAAAAAGGGTTAACCAACATACTTTTTCTTTGTTTAATATCCGCTTTCTGGATGTCTCACAAAAATTGTATTAATTAAAAGTTTTGGTACTTTGATGGCTTTGAAGTTTAAATGAAATACAGAACACAGTGCGCAAACTCTGGCTTCAATTTAATACGAAGACTTATGATATATAATTAATTTCCTTCGAAAATAATGCTTCATGTTTGTTCAACATTTTTCCAAGACCTCAATATATTTTTCTTTTACTCAGCTTTTGTTAGCCTATCACAGTCAGTGGTTTTCTTAGTTGCAACACATTTTATTCCAAGTTCATTAGGTATCTTCGATAATTAAAAATATCAGAATTTAAAGGTTCATTGTGTCAAGATAAAAGGCTTCAAGCATCGCTGAAATAATCGGTTAATGGATATTAATCTAATAACCATGAGACCTTTATCTCAGCACTTAAATTACAATTTCTTCTTCGTCGAGTTAGCACGTCGAATTTTCCCACCTTGGATTACACTGAAACGGAAGTTCGTCTTCCGCGTGATGGAATTCGGACAGGTGATCGTCGTTTTTAATCAAACTGCTTCGATCAATCATTCTTCCGGCAAGAAGCAATCCGTCATTCCTCGGACGAATTGCCATCGGCGACATGATCTCGTTTGACGGACAAGGACACGAGGATCGATCTTACACTTTCTTTTCCCATCGAACGTGCATTAGCGAAATTCTTAAATTAAACTCCGTTGAATAACGAGATTCTCTAATTATCGGTCGTAAATCCGTTAACCCTTTGCGCTCGGGAGGCGACTGTTAGTCGCCAGAAGGTAGTTTCACAAATTTTCAGACTTTACTTAGTTTGTTTATTAATCAGACCTGGGGGCCAAATAGTCGTACATGTAAATTTTAGTATACGACTTAACTAAACTAAATGAAGTTTAATATAAGCGAATCTTAGTAAATATTATGCGCTTGAAAATCTTTGAAGTTAACATTATTAGACGACTGACAGTCACCTCTCGACCGCAAAGGGTTAAATGTAAAATCACGCGTTGATCGTCCCTTTCAAAAGCATCCGTTCAAATAATATCCGTACGCGAATTTGTATGCATTTAAATGGAATAAAAATCGCGAAATTCGTATGATACGAAAAAGCGCACAGAATATCACAGTATGGTAGACGTAATATTTACAGAATGAAGTAAAACTCTATTTATCTTCCATTTCTCTAGTTATGTTCATAAATATATGAATTTGCTTTAAATGTCTGCGTTCACAAGAGAGTCCTTCAACTTCCATTCCTCTCGTTCAACAATATCGTGCAGAAAAAGTCGATAGCATAAATTATCGCATGCAAAAGCTAAACCGATCGACGCCACTCGTTTGCTTTTCGAGTGATTAATTACCAATCCGGATGTTTCGATGCCACGCGTAAAATAAAGTCGATCGATTCGGTTTGACTTCCGAGTGGCACGGATACATAAAGAAAAACGGATTTTCTCTAACTTTGACCCAGCAGCAAGAAGTGAGGGAGGGAGTGGGGGAGGTGGACGAGCAGAATAATTGGAGAGAGAGGATAAAGCAATTCTATTTCCTCGTCCGTGCATTCCAGCGCGTTCTGAAAAGGGCGTTCCGCGAAAAAGGAATTCGCTGTGCTCCTTTGACGGAGATCATAAACTATTCAGCGGCTGCAACCCAGCGATGACAGTTCGCCGTGTGCCTGGGAACATTTGCAACTCACAGGACGAAACAGTAAATTATTTCTGGACGAAAGCATCAAAGCTTTCTCCGACCCATCCCCCCATCAGCTACCGTTGCTCACGTGCGGTTCTTTGGATATCGCGTTCCTATGCTCGCTCTCGCATACTAGAGAATGAGATATCCAGTCGCATTAACGAGAGATACGGTTTTTCTGGAAATTAATATCCTCGTGCCTGTGCGAATCATGATAATCTAGACGGTTCCGTTAAAATTCCGATGTTCACTCACAGCAAGCTTCTATGACTTTCTTTTTCTCTAATCGATGCTATTGATGTGTTGTGTATGTATGAGTACCATAATTAATATAATTAATTATTTATTTATTTATTTATTTAAGGGTAAAGGAACCCCATCAGTGACAGAATAAACTTAAATAGAAATATTCCGTAATCGAGATTATTTAAATAAGAAATATATTATACTTTGTTTTGATCTTATTTTAAAAAATAAATACGTGTTTTACGTTATTGATATTATAAATAACACACCATTTTATTGCACACAAATCATAATTGCTCGTATCCTAAGTTTAATCTGCAGGTCTTTAAAATTGTTTTAGTACAGTAGAACTTCTCTTATTTGAACATTGATTATCGAAATATTCTATTTTTCGAACGGAATGTTATCTAATAATAGTTCTTTATTTTTTAATTCTGAAATTTAACTGTGAGAATGATATAAAATACTAAAATATTTAAACAAACCGTCAATTGCACACAAATCATAATTGCTCGTATCCTAAGTTTAATCTGCAGGTCTTTAAAATTGTTTTAGTACAGTAGAACTTCTCTTATCTGAACATTGATTATCGAAATATTTTATTCTTCGAACGAAGTGTTATCTAATAATAGTTCTTCATTTTTTAATTCTGAAATTTAACTGTGAGAATGATATAGAATACAGAAATATTTAAACAAACCATAAACAAACCTTAATATCCATTTGAATAAATAAAGTTTAATGTAAGAAAAAATAATCGTTCCACTGTTTGAAAATTCTTTTACCTAAACACTTTTGCCTTCCTATTAGTTCATATATCGGAGGCTCTACTGTAATTATGTTTAAGCGGTGAATGTATGTGTACCAGAGAATCATTTCCGATTTGACCTGCATGACTGCTAGTTTACACGGTTAACCGGTTGATTGAACTGTAGTTTCGACTTGACGGAGTTCATGGTCGGGAAAGATTTCGGATAACCGAGTTTCTGCACTGCTGGAGCTTTAATCGAGTTGGCCTTTTGCGTAATGAAACGGAACGGAATTCGATGGTAATTGAAGAGAAGTGGAATTAATTAGATCAAGTTCATGATACCGTGAAGTCTTGAGACGCGTTTCTGGTGACTCTGATCATCTCCTGTACACGTTATTCCGATTTCTCGTTTTAATTACCTTTTTGAATGGTGGTTACCGAATACAGTGAGCGTCAAAAGTGAGTATACACTTTAGAACAGTAGAATTTATTCAGTAAATCTTACAAATGTGTCACGCAACTTCAAAATTATTCATGTGAATGATAAAAGTATTAATAAGTATTAATTACTTATAAAAGTACTAATAAGTATTAATTACTTTGATCTTTTATTAATTACTTATAAAAGTATTAATAAGTATTAATTATTTTGATCTTTTATTAATTACTTATAAAAGTATTAATAAGTATTAATTACTTTGATCTTTTATTAATTACTTATAAAAGTATTAATAAGTATTAATTATTTTGATCTTTTATTAATTACTTATAAAAGCATTAATAAGTATTAATTACTTTTATCTTTTATTAATTACTTATAAAAGTATTAATAAGTATTAATTACTTTTATCTTTTATTAATCACTTATAAAAGTATTAATATTAAAAAGTAATTAATAACAAAGAAGACAAACATGTTTAATGTATGAGATGTATTTTAATAAAGTGCTACACAAATATACACAAGGATAACATACGAATTTCATTTCCATAAATTGCATACTCACTCACTTTGATCCTCACTGCATATCTCAAATTATTAAACTAAATCTTGTACGGAATTTTGTTCTGATCTTTGTAATTAGAACAGGGTTTACAGCCTAGTAAAGGCAAAGTTTATTCGCCATAGCCGGGAATTTAGGAAAAAACTTTTTCATAACTGCTATTTATGGTTCCTACGGTTAACAACAGGAGCGTCCCTAATGGCAGCCATAAAACCATGATTCGCCAGCAAATCGTTAAAATCGTATAACCCAATTTGACCTGGAAGGATCCCAAAAACGTACTTTCACCTCTCTGCTGGGAAAGACGCAGAGAGGGTGAGTTTTTCATAACCGATAAAAATTACTAACCGAAAAGCTCCTTCAAGCAGGGCCAGATAAATATAACATTTCTCTAACATAATTATTTAAACAACTTCAATATTAAAATATATAAAACCAATATATATACTTTTATGTTTTTTACATTTTGATATTTCTTAGAACCCTACATCACTAAAATTATTATATTTTTAAATTTTCTTGTTCTTGAAACTTTGATGTCTCATGTCCATATCTCTATGTTCTTAAAACTTTATAATTAAAAAATTTCCGTAATATGATCAAATTACTTAGCTTTATTTTACTGCAAAAACGAATAAAACCAACTACTCTACACAGGTTTTCTAACACGTGCTCATAGATATGAAAAATTACAAGGAAACGGAAAGAAATAAATGGAAAAATTATAAACTCAAAAAAAATTGTAAGTTGCAACGGTGATCATTTATTCTACCTATTTACCTATTATAGGTATTCTACGTATATTATTACACATATCACCTATTACAGGTATTCTACATATATTATTACACATCTCATCTATTATAGGTAATCCACATCTGTTATTATACATCTTATCTATTATAGGTATTTTACATATATTATTACCCATCTCATCTATTATAGGTATTCTACTGTTACTGGAATTACACATATTTGCCTATTTGTACAGAATTACCCAACACCAATTGATTTCCCGTCGCGTTAACGTTTCCGGAATCTCCCGCTTGTCCCAACATCTCCAATATCCGAGTCTTACATCCACCATTAAAGTACCTCGACATGCAATCGAGATCCCCTTGCTCGCATCTAACACAGTGTAACTTACTATCACCGCAGTTGTCGGAATGTTCTTCGGTAATCACACCTAGTAACCGCCAATAATCGAACGATGTTCCAGTGTGGTGGTCAGAGCGGTGTCTGGGTAGCAAGCGTGATCATACTGTCAATCGGAAGTTGGGTTGGCAAAGTTGGCCCACGACCAGCCGATGGCGAGACTGCATACCTGACGTCGCCCAGGGAAAGGCTGGAGACCGTGCGGCAGGTTCTTTCCGAGGTGCCTTTGATCGACGGCCACAATGACCTACCCTGGAACATTAGGAACTTCGTCCACAATCAGCTGGCCGAGTTCGACTTCGACAAAGATCTACGGCAGATCGCGCCGTGGAGCAAGAGCGCCTGGAGCCAAACGGACCTGGTTAGACTTCGTCAGGGCATGGTCGGCGGCCAGGTAATTATCTCGATTGGAAATCGTTGAATTATTAGATGGCACTGTTTGTACAGCGGTTGCTAACGATATTTGCACGGCACTGCGTTAACTGGGCATTCATTTCTTGTGGTTTACATATCAGAATTATATTATGTAAAAAATTCGGTGAAACGCACTTTGTGGAATCTGATCAAAATTGGATTCCTTGAAAAGTATAGGTGTGTGCAGATACTTTTGATAATTACTGTACATCCACTTGCGGAGATATGAGGACATTTACGAGGAACTAAGTGAATCTGATGGATCATTTAAAAGTGGTTACAATTTTTGAGAATTGTGATCTAGTTTAAAAATTTGCACTATCAAGAATTCACGTATTAAATATTGCAATAAAAGACAAATAATTGTAGGTAACTTTAGTATATTATCTATATACGGAAACTGAATATTTGTAGTATAGTAGAAAATAATACAGAAATCGGAAAACAGTACTTCAATCGAGCAGTTGTACTGTCGTTCGCAAACAGAAAAGATGTTTCGCGTTCCATTTGAAAATTGTGAAGTTCACTGAAATCTTATTTGTACTCAGAAAACTTTTTATAATAAACAAATTATTATTTAAATTACCTTATATCCCACATAATTGCAAGATCTATTTTTAAATCGTCTTCAGATCTTGGTAACATGTTACGAAATTATGAATAATAACGTACGCTTAGGTCGTTTCTTGCTTAAAAAAGTAGCAGGGCGACGTCTTAGGAATGAATCAGTGTTTTCCGCATAGTTGGACGCAGGGGTTACTTCGGGTTACTCGTCTGGGACAGCTTGAATGCATCGATTATCGTCACAAAGCCTCGGAAACTCGTCACGTCCGACCACCGTACACACACGTACACGTGCACACGTGTACATCGATGCACACATGTACGGGGGCTTATCCAGTGCTTTGCTTATAGCCACGTAACCGAGGGGTTAAGGAAAATTAAAGGAGAAATATTTTCACCGCACGTTCGCGCATATTTCTTGGAGAGGTCGTGAAGTTACGTGGAACGTAGGCAAAGAGGGGAATAACAAAACGACCCGCTCCGCCACCCCATGAAATTCACTTAGCCTTTTATTTTAGCCAACCGGAAAAGATGATGTAATTAATTTGGAAGTTTTTCGCGAGAACCCTCCAACGGCTTTCTTGGAGCGAAAGACTTTAACTTTTGTAAGGAAGCTGCTCAAGCATTTCGTCGATACTACAGAACGATTTCATGGTTTTAGAATTTATAAAATAATTTTTAAATGTTCTGTATCACTTTATGGTAAGATGAGAAAATTTTTGTAAACTAAACATTGAAAGTTGATCTTAAATCAAAATTTTGTATGCTTGAAATAATTTCTTACGCGTGATATTGAATTTAATAAAATTGAAATAAAAACCGTTTTGTTGTGAAATTAAATTAATTAACTCTTTTTTTTGTAGTATTGTATGTAACCCTACTGGGTATTAAATTTTTAAGTTTCTGTTTAATAATTCAAGGAGCGAATTTAAAAGTAGAAGTTGCTTCCAAACTGTTGAATAAAAAAAAAACGAATAACTTGTGAAAGAAATTTGTAAGAGTACGCAACTGTTTATAAACTTCGTCTCTCAACTTTAAGCCACTTTATAAAACGACCCTCTGTTGGCACACTGCAGCTTATTATCGGCAATATCTCGACCGTATCTTGTGACAGCTTCGATATTTTTCACCCTCGAGTTGGTTAAACCTCTAAGCGGGGATCAACGACGCTAAACAAAAATTGTTATCCTATTATTTATGCCAAGCACTAGAGCAATCTCATAATATAAGCAGATTTCATTGATACAGAAAATATGGCCACGTATAAAAAATGTGTGCAGAACAACAATTTAGTACATTATAACATAATTACAGGTCTCAAAATTATAACTTCCACTGATGTTCGAACTTGCAAACGTTTATTCTTAATGATGTTCAAATTTGCAAATGTGCATTGAGTTTGTTCCTTCAAAACTCCAACAAAAAATAGAAACATTTATTCTCAAAATATTTTAAATATTTATACGTTGACCATAAAAATTATTATTAATACTTATTAACATTACTTATTAACAATTATTAGAATCTTATTACATACAACATTTGGAAAGAAGATTAAAGAAGAAATTTTTGAAGTAGCAAATTTTTTAAATATTTAAATATTGAACAAAGAAATAGCGAAGTGTGTTGTTGTAGAAAAATTTCTGATTAGAAAACGAGGATGTACAGGTTGAGAAAGTAAGATTAACGAGAGAAATATTTGGAGAACCACATCATGAATACCTAATTGCAAAATCGTTTACCGGGATCTGTGCGCTAGCTTCATTAAATCTTATCTCACTAATTCCGCTCTAACGAATGAAACCATTACGATGTAACAACGTTGCAAATAACATTCTATGCTGATTGAAGGTAATAACCTCTGCGTCTTACTTAGCTCTAGATTACCGCGAAGGTCTTTGCAGTTTCGTTTGCATACGCATTAAAACTGTATCGTATAAAAAAGCGTGACTTCCAGTAATTACTGCCAACTGTATCGAAATCTGTTCGAAAGTAGTACAATACTCTGAAAAAGTTATACAGAGTGTTCGGACGAAGCTAGGAGAAAATTTAAGGGGTGACTCTATGCAGCATTCTAAGACGAAAATAAAGAGTAACAATATTGCGTTTGACGCTTTGTTTATTAGTTATATGGAATTAAACAACGGGCTATTTTACGCCTGATAGCAGGCAAACATGATAGGTAACGCCAATGACTATGCAGTGATGCTCAGTTGTAACTACATGTAAAATATAGGCTACCTCTGAACAACTACAGAAATGCACGTTGTTACAACTGAACATCACTGCGTAGTCATTGACGTTACCCACTACGTTGCCCCCATTTTGCCTGCTCTCAGGCGTAAAATAGCCCAGTTTTTAAATTGCTTATAACTAATAAACAAAGCGTCAAACGCGATATTGTTATTCTTGATTTTTATCTTAGAATGCTGCACAGAGTCAGCCCTTCGATTTTCTCCCAGCTCCATCCGAAGAACACCCTGTATAATCGTACCCTGAGCAATACCAACTTAATTCTACTATGCTAATTTACATCCTCAGTACTCAGATGAAAACCATCCTGAACAATTTCTAAATACAGTCTACCGTAATTAAATAGTACTAAAATTCGCTAGTATTAAAATTTACTCGATTCACATAAATAACACTGAAATTCCCAAATATAACCATTCAACCTCATACATTCTTAAATCCATAAAACTGCCATCGTTCGACCACCGCCTTCCAAGTATCGCTTTCCAAGCGTAAAGTGTGAAAACTATAAAACTTGGCTCGGTTGCGTTCCGTAAAGTGGCTGCAATTTCGCAGGAAATAATATGCGCGCGACAGGAATCGACGAAATGGTCGGCGCGATACTCGAGGCGACCCGTTTCAAATTCACCAGCCAACGACGCGAATATCCTCCCGCGGAGTGGCGATATTAAGAAAGACAACGCGGCCGCGGGATGACACAGAAAACGTTCTTTTCTTTACGAGGTACGAGGGGCGGTAACCGTGTAACGGTGCACACATAACGAAACACGCAGCCAGAAAAGCGTGCTCGCAGTGGCGAAACAGAAAACGACCCGATATTACGTTCCACAAACACCAGCAACCTCGATACAACATTTCTCGTCTCTCTTCCACGCTCTCCTCCTTCGACCGCAAGCTCGTTACCGGTTTTCCAGGTTTTCTGGCTGCTTCTTTTTTGCACGACAGCCACCTAACCGGCTGGCTTTCTTCCTGGCCGCGTGTTTCTCGTTTTTCCCGGCTTCCTTTCGCCGTGCTCGCGCCGGATACGCCATTATCGCGCATCGAGGCGAGCGCTAAGCCGAGAGAACGATGACACGAATCGTCAGCAGCGCGATCATGACGCGTGTTGCCAAGGAGGAAAGGTAGCCTGAGAGATGTATGGGTGTCTCGCGGTTGCTTTTTAATGGTTCACAGGGGGAGGGTGAATTGAAGAGTCGATTTAGTTCGCGCGTTTCGAGAGTCGTTTAAGGGCGATTAGCGATCGCGAGGGTAGAGCTGGCGGAAACGATGACGGGAAATAGATAGCTCTTTGTTATTATACTAATTTATTTGTCGTTTATTGAAAGATATTGAATTATCGTCTATATATTGAAAGATATTTCAATTATTATTGATATATTGAAAGATATTTCAATGGTCATTGATATATCGAAAGATATCTCAATTATCGTTAATATATTGAAAGATATTTCAATTATCGTTAATATATCGAAAGATATTTCAGTTATGTATAATATATCGAAAGATATTTCAATTATCATTGATATATCGAAAGATATTTTAATTACCATTGATATATCGAAAGATATTTCAATTATTGTTAATATATCGAAAGATATTTCAATTATAGATAATATATCGAAAAAATATTTCAATTGTCGTTAATATATCGAAAGATATTTCAATTGTCATTGATATATCAAAAGATAATTCAATTGTCATTGATATATCGAAATATATTTCAATTATCGTTGATAAATTGAAAGATATTAGAAAAAGATATTTGTGAAAAGTAAGCTTCGAAACGAGAGAAACAGGAAACATGCTTGGTTATTTATCGTTTGTTAAGAGATAATAAAAAATATAGAAATGTATTGAAGGTAGAAGGAGGAACAGATATAGAAATAATAAGGGCAGAAGAAGAAAATATGTGGATTTTATAAATATTCGCTCGTAATTCACTCGTTTCCACTTGTACCTGTTCCCTTTCTTCCCTGTTCGCAAAGGGAAACAGTACTTTCCAACAAAGAGTCGTGAAAAAACCAATCTGCGTTTCCAGGCGGGACGAAAGAATGTATAAAAGGAAACAGAGAGCAAAAAATTTTCTATATTCTAGTGTGTTTTCTCGGGTATCATGCAACCGCGACACAACAATTTCCTTTTTCAATATTCTTCCCTTCAGCTTTGTACCGCTCCTTTTCTCGCGTGATAAGTTCTCGCATTCAATTTCCGTTGCTGCTGAAATCAGAAGCAGAAGCTTCAGAGAAGAGACGTACTTTAGCAGTGAATTATAACGTTGAAAATAAAGAAATAACTTTCCTGCGGAAAACAATGGACGCTAGAAACATTCTTTTATTTGTCCTCTGTTGGAGATTGTATTACATTTTTGTTAAACTTTTAATAAAAACACCCATGCATGGCGCGTCGATATTATTTATAATCTGAAGCTTGCAATCGCAAATAACAATTTGTCATGAGAATCTATTGAATTCTGAAAAAAATCAATATTTTACAAATGAAATTTGTAAAAATTAATATTTTAAAAATAAAAAATATGTTTTACCAAAAACACATTGTTAAAAACTGCATTATTGACACAAACTTGAAGGTTTTCCCAATTAATTACACTTCTATTTTATTAAAAGTGTCTCCTAATTTTAAGAAGAACAGTCTGGTAAAATAAAAGTTGACAAATTCGGAAGCTCTTATAAAATAATAAAGAACACGATCTGTTGTTGTTAAAGTTCCGTGATTGCAAAACTTTTAGACTTCAAAAATGTTTCATCGCTAAAAGCAACAATCCTATCATCCATTGGTGCATTTATTTGCGGTTCAAAAGAACGGAACTTAATTTTGTATCACGTTTAAAAAAATAAAAATAAAACAAAAAACCGTTATACCCCTCGAATTGGATTAAAAAATTGAATTAACGCAACTGATGCAAAATCGCTTTGGCTTGAATTATATACTTGTACGTTGCAGTCGGTACAACCGAATTGTTACAATCTGCACGGTCCGACTAGCTGTAAGTTGTAGCAAATTTTCATACTGACGATTATTTATAGACGCTACGTGATACCATATTTGCGGCGGGATAAATCATGAGCGTGGAACCACACTCATAAAATTTGTCACCGTTTCACGACATGAAATAACGCGCAATAAATTCGTGTGCAATAATGGACAACGATCTTATTAAACTGCAATAATGAACCAAAATTCGAGCTTGGTTCCCCATTGATCACGGGGCGATTCGCTTAAACGCATTGCGAGCTGTGCTCGACGAACTTTCTCGGTAAAGTGGTATCATGAATTACACGGTAAAGGAAGAGAGATACAGAATGTACAGTCTTTTATTTTTAAAAAATTACTAGAACATTCCAGTTTTATAGGTCGATGTACCGTAAGTTTTGTTTTGAGAAGCGTAATACCAGAAGAAATTGTGAGGGTGATTGTTAATTTACTGACGTGTGTATGTTTGTTTGTGTGAAAGAGATTCTAGAATGAACGGTCAAGAAATTAGAATGAGAAGCAATGTATGGAAAAACAAGAAGGATGAAAATATGAGTGAATGGAGTAGAGAATGAAAAAAGTTAAATGAGGATCGTGAGTGTATACCTTTTGTTTTAGAGATGGATTGAGAATAGGACGTGTGAATGGGATCAAAAAATTGTTACATCAAATGAATAAGTTTATATATATTTTTAACATTGTCGTTTTCCTCAACAGAAATGTAACAGAATATGAATTTAAAAAAATTAGAATTATCAAAACGAAAACAGTACATAATAAATATTTATCACAAAGAGAAGAGAATATTGATAGCTACTGAAATAAAATATTACAGCTCAAATAACTAGAAATAATTATATAAAATATTAAAACATAGTAATGTTTTTTTTTTAATCCTAAAGTATTCAGTGAAGTAAGCTTAACACTATTCCTACCGACAATTCACGTATACCTATTCCTACTGCGACATTCCCACGTAAGACAGACTACAAATTTTTCTTAGAAACTAAACAATGAAAAAGGAAATGAATATTGAAAAATGTATTATACGTACACTTGAGGAAAAGTCTAAAATTTAAAGGCGATTCAATTATGTTGTATATATGAAATTCTAATCACAATTTTAAAAACGGTCATTTGACCGGTCATGGTAGGAATAGTGTTAAAGTATTATAAAATGAATATAAAACAAAGTATCATGTAAATATAAATAATATATTATATTAAATAAAGTGTTATAAAAATAAATTCTTAAACATGATACACAAAAGTTAAACCGCTTTCAGCTTAGCTTAAGAAGAACAGGAATTCCTCTAATTTATCGCACGCCCCGCGTTTCGTACGAGTAATCAGCCCTGACGGCCTCCTTTTTGCCGTTCTTAATTAACCAGAGAATGTAATCCGGCTCGCACTTTGTTCACAGTTTTGGGCTGCTTACGTGCCGTGCGAGTCTCAGCATCTCAACGCGGTCCAGCTGACTCTGGAGCAGGTGGACCTCATTAAGAGGCTCATAGAGAAGTACTCGCAACACATGCAGTTCGCTGCGTCTTCAACGGGTGGGTATCTTTCAAACGAGCACGAAAAGCTCCTTTTTTTCCCCTGTTAAAAAATTTTCAAACGAAGGATTAACAACGCGGAGAATTAAGCGCAAGAACAAAATTTAAGGAACGAATGGATGAAATAATTATTTTAAACAAGTTGATTTTTTGACGATTGAAGTCATTTTTCCTTCTTACGTGTAGTTTTCTTATTTCGAAAAAAAAGAAATAATAGCGATAAAAAAAAGAATGAAAAGAATGCACGTTGGAATTTAAGCTGAATTTCAACTGGTTCGTTTTTCAGAAATTTTGGAGGCTCACGGAAGAGGCAGAATAGCTTCTCTGATTGGGGTAGAGGGTGGACATAGTCTAGGAAGTAGTTTAGCCGTTTTAAGGACACTGTATCAATTGGGTGTACGGTATCTCACACTTACGCACACATGCAACACACCATGGGCGAAAAGTTCGTCGGTGGAAGACGAGGATGAGGAAGGTGAGCGGTATAAATTATTTACAGTGACCGTAAAAACATATCTGTTCCAGTGAGACGTTTTTCTATAACATATTACACTTATAAACAAATAAATAAGTAAACAAGCATTTCATCTTTACATTGACAAATTTTTATAGTCGCATTTGAAGTAAACGTTGTCGTAATAAAAATTTTACATATTACACTTATAAACAAATAAATAAGTAAACAAGCATTTCATCTTTACATTGACAAATTTTTATAGTCGCATTTGAAGTAAACGTTGTCGTAATAAAAATTTTACATATTACACTTATAAACAAATAAATAAGTAAACAAGCATTTCATTTTTACATTGACAAATTTTTATAATCGCATTTGAAGTAAACGTTGTCGTAATAAAAATTTTACATATTACACTTATAAACAAATAAATAAGTAAACAAACATTTCATTTTTACATTGACAAATTTTTATAGTCGCATTTGAAGTAAACGTTGTCATAATAAAATTTTTATATGTTAAAGATTGCATGGGTTTTTTTGCGTTAGAAGGATAAATGTTTGGAGAAGAAAGAAGGAGAAGAAAAAGTGAAGTTCCCTTTTATTTTAGGAGGCGGTCTTACAGCGTTCGGGAAGGCAGTAGTCCAAGAAATGAATAGGCTGGGAATGCTGATAGACCTTAGTCACACAGCAAGAGCTACTATGAGGGACGCTTTAAGGGCCAGCAGAGCACCCCTCATTTTTTCCCATTCATCGGCCTTTGCCATTTGTAATTCCTCGAGAAACGTTCCCGACGACATTTTGAAGCAGCTGGTAAGCAAGAAGAATACACTTTCATCAATTGTTAAAATTATAAATTCCTCTAAAAAAAAGAACACTTTTTCTGACCAGAAAGTATGTGTAAATTTTGATGTCAAGTCAAATGTTACTTGCACTAAACTATTAACACTAAACTTTTAACTATCAAATGTTACATACACTAAACTATTAACACCAATCTGAAGGACCAGTCCAAGCTGATCATTTTTGTATGGATGAAAACCTATGTAAATGTCTGCTTTAACTTGCATTAAACTTTCCATTGCGTTCTTGAAATACATGTCATAATTATTAATACCGATGAAAATAGAAAGTTAAAAACAAAGAAACCTATCTTCTTCTATACTTTATATACTTGTATACTTTTTTTATTCCATGGTAAAAACTAACTTTAAATTTGCCCGTATAACAATGATAAAGAATCTGTGTTTGATGTATAATTCAATAAATCAGGTAACATTAAACACCGTTTAAAAATTACGTATATCATCAAATGAGAAAAAATTTAGAAATTTACCAAAATTTACCAAATTTAAAAAGTTGTAATGTTGATAAATAACATGCGGTTCTTAAACTTTTCGCTTCGGTAGTCCCATCCGCCCAAGTGTCATCACTGAACGGAAATACACGAAAGAATTGTGCACAGTGTGCGTAATTTTCGTGTATACGTTTTTTTTTTAACCTAAAAGTCCTGATCTGCTAAAGATCTGCACGAGGAGGCTCGTCCAGGAAACGGTTCTGTTAAATCGAAAGGAAGAGTGGCGGTTCTCGCACTTTTCCCTCAATGGTACGGTTCCTCTTCCTCTCCAGAGGATAGATAATTATCTCAGCAGCTGGGCTTTCAATAACACGAAACATTTACCACCGACGATTCGTTTCTATTGTCGAGCTTTCTACTCCATTATAGGGATCCTCCTTGGGTCCCCTCGTTAAGGGACAAATTAGTAGGGCACGAAATTAACGGATCTATCGGTATTCCGGTCCCTCGTCGATCCTGTGTCCGTATGTTTCTGCAGATCGACGACATTTTCCCTCTAATTCCATCGCAGTGCCGAATAAAGATATTAAAATATAAGTTACAGGAAAATTTTTAATCGTGTAAAAGAAGATTCGAAAACATATGTGCTTTTATATATTTCACCCCTTTCCGAGTTCATTTTTGATTCTTCTATACTTACTTCTATGAACGCACATCAATAAAAGAAAAAGAGAACAAAATTTCTAAAAAGACAAGAATTCATTGGAGTAAATTGCTGCAACAAATTTTTCCAACACATTAATCTGTTAAATTATTCAACAATTCAAAGAAGTATCTGCTATTTAAATGAAAACAAGATGTTACACTTCGATCGCTAAATGGATTTCGAGGAATCTCGATAAATAATGAAAGCGAATCAATGGATTTGCTCGCGAAAAATTTTTCAATAAGATTGTAAGGAATACCGGAAACTGCTATCGAAAGGAGAAACGTACGACCGAGACGGAATGCGGTTACGCGAGAACATTGCAGTAGATTTGGCCGAAGAACGTGCCGCAGTAGCTGCGGTCAGAAGCTGCGGTTAACAGGAGGTGCGGTTAAGGTCTGAGACTTCAAACGGAAGAAAAGTGATTTAACTTTCTATCGATCATCGAACCCATTACCATATATATATTTATTTTAGATAAAAATTATTAGGTGCAACGTTCATCGATCAATTATTCAAGTTCTCGAATCCAGAAATTCAGAAACCTTTAAATCCTCGAATCTACAAATTTATAAATCTTCAAATCCTCAAATCTACAAATTCATAAACCTTCGAATCCTCAAATCCACAAATTCAGAAATTTTTAAATTATCAAATTTTCAATTTTATAAACTTTTAAATCCTCGAATCTACAAATTTATAAATCTTCAAATCCTCAATCTACAAATTCATAAACCTTCGAATCCTCAAATCCACAAATTCAGAAATTTTTAAATTATCAAATTTTCAAATTTATAACCTTTAAACCTCGAATCTACAAATTCTACAAATTCATAAACCTTCGAATCCTCAAATCCACAAATTCAGAAATTTTTAAATTATCAAATTTTCAAATTTATATACCTTTAAACCGTCGAATCTACAAATTCATAAACCTTCAAATCCTGAAATCCACAAATTCAGAAATTTGTTAATTATCAGATTTTCAGATTTATAAACCTTTAAACCCTCGATTCCACAAATTCATAAATCTTCATATCCTCAAATCTATAAATTCATAAACCTTCGAATCCTCAAATCCACAAATTCAGAAATCTTTAAGTTATCAGAATTTCAAACTTAGAAATCTTTAAATTCTCGAATCTTTAGATCATTTAAACTTTAAGTTCGTTTTCGATAAGAAATAAAAAGCTTCAAGAACTTCATATCGCACGTTCAATTAATGTTCTATTTGCAGGCTGCTAACGGCGGACTGGTAATGGTGACATTTTATAACTACTTCGTAAGATGTGGCTCTCAGGCGACCGTCTCGGACGTTGCCGAACACATTTACTACATTAGGAACCTAATTGGCGTGGACCATATCGGTATCGGTGGTGACTTCGATGGCATTAACAAGTACGTGTTTTCACAGTTTTTTCGTAAAGCATCGAACTTTATTAAAAATTCACAATACGTAACACCCATTACATTCTCGGTTTTTTATTCGAATAAAAAATTAAATTCAAATTTTCCGTATTCAAATATAGTGAAAACGAATGAAAAAGAAAAAAAAACAAAAGTTTCAAAGATTTTCAAGTGTAAATTATTTAAGAAGTATTTAATTTAATTATTCATATTGAATTTCAATTGGTTTAGCCCTTATAATTCTTATAACCCTTTAAGCACTGAATACTGTTAGCCTAAGTGCTTCGAAGGGACGACGCGCTATCGCTAGAGATGGAGTATTGTTACTCGTACACTGACAATCGCGTTACAGTAAGCGAAAGATTGACAAAATTGGCAAACGCATATTTTCGTCCATGGTCCTTACGAGCAACCTTCGGTAGCACTAAAAGGTTAACGTCAAAATGTGTGGCCACAGAAAAAGTTATAAGGTGCAGAAAACAAAAATTAACAAACGCATATTTTCTTCCATGGTCCCTACGAGCAACCTTTGTTAGCACTAAAAAGTTAACGTCGAAATATGTGACCACGGAAAAAGTCAGACGGTAAAGAAAACAAAAATTAACAAACGCATATATGCGTCCATAGTCCCTATGAGCAATTTTTGTCATTACTAACAGGTTAACGTCGAAATGTGTGGCCACGGAAAAAGTCATAAGGTGAAGAAAACAAAAATTAACAAACGCATATATGCGTCCATGGTCCCTACGAACAATTTTCGTCAGTCGCATATGTGCGTCCATAGCACTCAAAAGGTTAAGCAACATACTAAAATTTACTTATACGACTATTTAATCCTTTGAATTAGAAAATTCGCAAAATTATCATTTGATGACTGATAGTCACCTTTCGACTAGAAAGGATTAAACGTTGACATTTCGAATAAGGAACGGCCTATCGATCTCAAATAAGCTGTCAACTGTAAGGCACAACCACGAAACCAGTGTAACACTTGGGCAAGAGGTGTCGCGAATCGCGATCCAATTTGAGCCGTAAGTTTAATCACGGTTGCATTCGCGGCTCTAATTAACCTTTCCGTTGCGGTGGTGTTGGTCGAAAAGATTTATAGTGGGGAGAGGGTGCGGTGGCGTACACCTTCCTGTGGACAGAATTTACCGGTTGTGTGTCCGGTAATTCATCGTGCCTATACAAGTTATTGTAAACCGACGAACAGCCGATTAATGGCACTGTAAATCTAATTAACCAGGACCGTAAATTTTTTCCCGCGCAATATTCTACAGTGCGCGACAAAATGATAGCACAGTTGTGAGCGTTACTTTATTTCTTTACAAAAAGGCCTTTCGTTCGTAAAATACGTCTGCTGTCTTACTAACTAACTGTGCCCTTTTTCCCATGCTTTTATGGGCGCATCCCCACTCCGCAATTTTCCGAAAAAGAAACCCGCCGTTGGTGCGGGCCTGGAAAGTGTTAACCCTTTCGCTACGAGCGGTGACTATAGTCACCCCGTGAAATTTCGCGAACAGAATATTATTGCATTATGCGATAATTTTTTAACCATTTCCTTTCTACAACCGATTATAGTTACGCTCTGCGTAAGTTTTCGCGATATTGAACGTACGACGGGCAATTGCAATTATTCCGTAAGTTTACACTTTTAGCATGGCGGCTTGTCCAGCGGGAGTTGCGCGCCGAAGGATCCTCCCGTAGCGAAAGGGTTAACGGCCGAGGAGGAGAAAGTGACCGAGCCTCAACCCTTATCGAGGGCCTCTGATTTATGGGGGCCCTAATGACCACTCTGGCCATCGTCAGCCCTGATTGTCTGGTTCCTCTTACACAGCCTATGATTCACAGTGTTTCTCGAGTAACTTCAAAGCGGTACATCTTGGCAAAAAAATATTAATCCTTTACGCTCGAATTTAATATGACCATGAATTACCGCCAACTCGGAATTTATTTTTTTATTCAATCAAAACAAAACTTCTCCAATACGTTATTAGCATACTTAGCTGTAACATTTCATGAGTATAATTAAAAAATAAATGAAAATTCCACGGTAAAACTTGTGATGTCGCATACGCTGAGACATACGAGTGCAAAGGGTTAAAAGTCAAATTTGATTTTATAGGGGAAGGTTAATACTATACAGCGCTATTTACAAAAATATTGGACAAATGCTACTATCTATGAAATATCAACGTAAATCTAGAAAAAATCCGTACTTTCTATCCATTTATCTCTTAAACTTAATGCGGCAGACTACTTTTGGGATCAGATTTGAATTCGACACGTGAAAATGTATAAGAAATCTTTGCCATCTCAAACAAGAGACACTGTATACAAAACTGCATGTACAAACTTGTATTCATTACGTTAGATTCAAAAAACACTAAAAATCGTATATTGGGCTATCGTATCAGCGGATACTTGGCGATTCGCTGCGATGGCTTATTGATCACGAAGAAAATGGGGAACAGCGTAAGAGAGGGTTCCAGGCACACGTCCCAAAAAGAATTATGCGTCGTTTAACTCATTTGAATTCACGGCGGGACAGATAAACCGCGGTTTAATGCGTTCGAATGTAAATCGCGTTGATTAATGCACGTTATTTCAGGCGATACGCGTTGGACGTTGTTTGGACAAACATTTGTTTTATTTACGCGTACGCATTAATTTAACCCTCGCATGCCGGACGGATTTTGAGGCAGTCTTGATGATCGAATATAGAAAGTAATTGTATATAAAATTTTTACAGTTTCAACTGCAAACATGAATTTTATATACAACCAACTGTATGCATGTCAACGTAAACAAATGAAAGTGAAATTTATTGTATGATAAGTAATATAAAAGCATTTATGGCTGGGTCAAAATGGACCCGGCCCTGTCCTTCTAGGGTTAACAACTATTAATTCGTACAGAGAACAAATTGCGAACCATAGCCGAGGATATTCTTGAAAAATTTATAGGAATAAATTAAAAATTCTAAGATATGTTCGACCATCAAACGCCTATATAAGATTCGTAAACTATGTCATGCGTATTTGAACGCTTATGTTAATTAATTTACTTGTAAATGAACAGCAATTTCCTTTGGATTTGCATTTCGACAACTGCTGCAACATTGATTAAATTAAAGAAAGCATTTAAATTTGAAATTAATATATTTACAACACAATTACACGTCTAACATGTTATAGAATAAAGATTGCAAAAATTAGTAACGAAGAATGCTATTTCCAGCAAATTTTTTAACGAAGAGGGACACTGTAGTTCTTGATAATATAAAGAACCATAATCGTTTCTGTTGACAGAACACCCCGTGGACTCGAGGATGTTTCAAAGTATCCGGAATTGTTCGCTGAACTACTTCGAAGTGGGAAATGGAACGTACACGATTTGAAGAAAGTCGCAGGTCTGAATTTGCTCAGGGTCCTCCAGCAGGTTAGACATTATTTCGAATTCAAACTCGAATATTTAAAATTGCGCGTTACATCGCGTAAATCCTAAGCATTCTTTATAAATCAAAAATTGGGCCCCCAAAACCCTAAAATGCGGCCCACGACCTAAAGCTTGAAATTTATTTTACTAAAATGTTAAAATGAATTTCTTTTTAAATATTTGTAGAGGTCTTTATTCGTGGATTATTACACGTTTGTGAGTTATGACTGAATGACTGACTGATAGATTGACTGTGATAAATAACTATGATAGATTGACTGTATGATTGTGTTTCTATGTGTGTGACTGTGTGACTGCGTGTGACTGTGTTGAGTGATTGGTTGTTACTGAGTGTCGCGCCCAGGGAAGTTTGTCTTTTATATTCCCTGGACGTGTCGAGAGGGGGGAAATGTGAAGACATGGAAGGCATCGATGAATTTTTTACAACTTTAGCTATTTTCAACATAAGCAGAATACAATTTCTTTATGACCAACAGCGTGATAGCGAACGTTTGCAACTGTTCTATTATTCGCTGTTTGCTACATTAGGAATTTTTCTACAAAACATAGACTGACGAACGTGATTCGCGTTACAGGTAGAACGAGTGAGGGACGACATGAGGACCGCAGGAATGACGCCATCTGAAGTATACCTCAAGGACTCCCCAGACACGATCGGCAGCTGTGCACTCGACATCAACTCCGTGCAGAGAGTCACGGAAGTCTGATCATCCTATCGGTGTCCCCAGTTTCTCAATGGCGTGCGAATCGTTTCTCCACGAGCCCTCTGCCGTCCTATGCTTCACGCGAGATGAACCGATTTTTCGCGTCCAAGTCGGGGAATCCACGGCTGAACGACCGATTTAAGAGGAGAGGGCTCCCCAGTTGCTTCATCGTTCTTGCCCGCCTGCAATGTCTCTGTCCCTTTTAGATGCTCAATCAGGATACGACGTTGGACGAAAGAAAGAGAACAAGAACCTACCTCGAATGGAATGCACAGTATCGAATGCCTAGGTTGCTCGAAAGGAGAGTTCGTTTCTTTGTCAGCACAGAAATGGTTATTTTTTGAACTACAGTAGACTCTCGATTATCCGGCCTCTGCGGGACCAGATCTCGGCCGGATAAACGAATGGACCGGTTAATCCAACAGCACCTTTTATAGGTTGTTACGTATATACAGAAGAAAAGATTAATATTATCACATTTCTTATACTTATACAGGGTGTTCGAAGTGGGGAGAAAATTGAAGGGGTAACTCTATGCAACATTTTAAGACGAAAATCAAGAGTAACAATATTGCGTTTGATGCTTTGTTTATTAGTTATAAGCCACTAAAGAACGGGCTATTTTACGCCTGAGAGCAGGCAAATGGGGCAACACGGTAGGTAACGTCAATCTCTACGCTCAGTCTTAACTACGTGCGGAATATAGCTTACCTTTAAACAGCTACAGAAACGCTCTATTAACACTAAATTTACGGATATTTCTTGTATGTTTGTTTCTATGGACACGCGTCAATTTAACGGGTATTCGGAGAAACAGGTATACAGTAGCGGACGTAAGTTTAACACTAAAAGAGTTACTGTTTAACACTAACAGAGCAGTCAAGATGACGGATTGATGATTATTCATAGCAACCTTATAAATTCACTTTACCAAGCTTCCAAAATTTATTATGATTTTCTGCAGAAGGTATAAATAAAGATTTATTTTCTATGTATTCAATATTTGTTTATTTTCAATCTGGTCTGTTCTATGCAAATAAGTACACTGCAATTGTCGGTAGTTCTAGTGTTAAGACGAGAAGATATTATAAAATGTGTATCATGGTTTGTAAGTATTATGTATACATTAATTTGTATTATTAGTAGGATAGTATAGTACTCGTTGATCAGTATGAAACACGAAATTTGTTTATTTTGCTATTCCTTATAATGGATTACTGTAATTTTGTTGACCTGTTGGTCTTAAACTTTTATCCGCTACTGTACATCGCACAGAATTTTAAATTGTAAAGCTGAGAGGGAAATAGATTTCAGTATATATTCGTATCACTCCATCAGTAAAAGTCAACAAAAATTGTTAGGGATAATAGTAATTGTTTTCGTAAACTTTGCTCATGAAATTCGAAACCTGTCAAACTGATGGATCCCGTAAATCTAGTGTTAAATGAGAGAAAGAAGTGAAGAATCCTGTACTGAGTTTTAGTACGGATGGAAAAAAATTAGCAAGAGGAAGATCATTTAAACAATGACCAATATATATGACAAAAATTACGGAAAAAAATTGAATGATTACAGAATATGTTAATAATTTTTTCTATGGTCAACAGATTTCATGTCAACAAAAATGTGGCCGGTTAAAGCGGGGCCGGATAATCGAGAGTCCATTGTGAGTCCTTTCAAACAGATGAGTTCGTCGTGCTTGTAATCGTTCGAACGACCATGAAAATGTAAATTGTAACTGTATTTTTGGTACAAAGTTTATTTAAATTTCATCGAGATTAAAGTAAACCACTGGTTATTATTAAAGGATTAGTTGAACGGTAAAAATTTATAACGCTCTTGTAATTTTATTTACACGCGTGTGTGTACGTCAAAACAAATGCGTCCAAAGTGTTGAAATAAATTATGGTTACAATGTTTAAAGGGTAACGAACAAATTAGGAGGTTTATTATAACACAAAGGAACGTATGTATTTTAATCTTGCTGCGATCTTTTGGACATTTTTGTTTCAGACTAGGAAAACTCATTTCGTTATGTGATAAATAAAGAAACTGATACTAATAGCTTGCTCTATCCTTTCAATTTTAGAACCATTTCTTGGCAAATTAGGGGTTCCATTTAATGAAATTAGGAAACGACTGATTTCGACAAAATTCGAGGAATGCAGCAGGCTTAACACTATTCCTACCACGACCGGTCAAATGACCGTTCTTAAAATTTTTATTACAATTTCATATGTACAACGTAATTGAATCGCCTTTAAACTTTAGACTTTTTCTCAAATATGCAAATAATACATTTTTCAATATTTACTTCTTTTTTCATTGTTTATTTTCTGAGAAAAATTTGTAGTCTGTCTAACGTGGGAATGTACATTTTTCAATATTTACTTCTTTTTTCATTGTTTATTTTCTGAGAAAAATTTGTAGTCTGTCTAACGTGGGAATGTCGCGGTAAGAATAAGTATACGTGAAGTGTCGGTAGGAATAGTGTTAAGACGAAAATTACGGATTTTTGTTCGAATCTTTTTGTAAACATAACTTTAAAAAAATAGGATCTAAACAAAGGTTTATTTTACCCTTTAAATGTTATAACGCAGTTTACATTCGCTTTACTTTGGATATTTCTGTATCCTATACACATTTCGTGTTCTGTTTCCTGTTAAAAGTCCTTATAAACGAATAAACAATCGCAATATACTAATATATACCACGTGAATAAAACTTGAACATATTTTGCTTCATTTGATATTCCTTAAAATGTACGAAGGTGAAAACTTTGGTTGAAAAAAAACATTACACATGTGACTAAGTCAATATTACAATTCCTATTGTGATTCGAATAATTATGTATGTATAATACTACGTTGGGTTTCTTGAGAATGGTAATTTTTAAGAATGAAGAAGAACGTTTCAAATTGTCACATTATACACCGGTCAAACAATTTCATGAACAAGAATATTATCTAAAACCGATTAGTTGCAAATAACGAAATCATCATTCTGGATAAATGTTATCGTCACACTGGAAACAACAAACAATTCTATAAAATTACCGTAAAAAGGTATTAGTCAAGCAAAACGATCGGTCGTGCATGATTCAGTGCATCAGATCGAATAAAAAGAATATACTGCGACAATATAGAGATCTTTTCTGAACTGTGTGTCACTCTTACACTGTAAAAAGAAAAAGTATTGTGTGTGAACCCGGCTGTGTAACTTCATACGTCTTCCCTCCCTTCGTTTCACTGAAAATGCGTGCACTTCAACGTTTAAAAATTCGAAAAATCAAAGCGACCGCCCGTTCCTTTGAACGGTCACGGGTTTATTTGGAAAACGATGAAAATCGTTGGGGTAAAAAAAAAAAATAAGTTCCAGATGAAAAACATATCTAATTGAAATTTAAGAAGGCGCAAAAGAAAGAGAGAACAAGCATATTTGCAAACCGAATTTTGCTGTTAGCGTTACATAGAAAAAAATAAGTATTGTGTTGTAAAAAAAAAAAGAAAGAAAAAAGACGCTTTTTACGAAATAGAAAAATCTTCGAATGGGATAAAAAAAAGTTGCTCACAAAAAACGTCACCGATAGGATTCAAACGTGTGTGCGTGTTTCTAAGCGTGTTGTATCGCACGTAATGTCTATCACTTATATGCATCTCCACCAAACTTTTCTGAACGAAAGCATCGTTTCTGACGGCTCGCCGAAAATTGTTGGGGTTGATACTGTTTGAAAAGAATGTTTTTTTGATAAAAATTCACCCCTGCAATTTTTGTGCATCACTGTTCACCTATCTGTGTCTCGTGTGCACTTACTATGTGATCCATGCGAGTTAAGAAGCTCAAGGAAGCACAAGAAGAATTACAATCGAACGGCGAAGAGATTGAGATTAACTCGCATGGATTGTACCTAACTTCCGTACAAGGATTAGGTAAGGAACTCTAGAATATCAAAAATTCCGTTGTACCTTCGCAGCGGATTCTATGAATAAATGTTTCTATTGTATACTTGTCATCTTTCGTCTCTTCACTTCTCCTGATGTCCTATTTTGCGGCGAATTCCATCAATCTTCGTGAACTATTTTATGCAAATTCTGCATTAATTTAATAGGTATTATTATTTAAATAAGGTAACTACAATGTACATCTACTGAGATACACAATCCACGATGTTTCAAAATTAAAACGATGATTAATTCGATGGTTTAGTAAAAAATAAATTTTTAAGAAAATACTACATGTGTAAGTGTTCTTTTTTTATTTTAAATATAAAGGAGTATTTTAATTTGTTTTTATTTTTTTATTATCTTTTTATTTTTAATACAAAGACAAATTATCAAGTTTCGTGAGAAGTTGTTGGTCTAACTGACGAAATTCGAAAGCACATTGATTTCGTTCAGTTTTCAGATCAATCTCGTGATACAGTAAAGATTCCAAACATAATGTAGTCCTCAGTCTTCCGTATGCTTCAACTTTTGTGAAATGATTTTTCGCTTTGGAAAGCATTTTGATAGCTTTCAAAATTTCTTCTTTTCGGGTCTTGTCACATGAAGCAGTAGCAACTAAACACTTCGCGTACAAGACGAATGCTCTACCTTGATCGTAATATCCACCGTGGGCCAAAATCTGGGTGATCACTTCTTTCACTAAGTTCAGTGCTAAAGTTGGCATACCCATTATTAGCTACGAAATCAATAAAAACAATAGCACAAGTATACTTAATATTTCTAATTAACAACCCTAATACGTTTAAAACGATGTAAAAAATGTACTGATTAATTCCGTTACCTGAAGATTTGCAAGATGCATTTTAACTAATGCTGTATAGTAAGCTAAATGGTTTTTTACAGCTAATTCCAAGGCTGTATTTAAAAGTACCAACGAATTAACTCCCGCAGTTCCATATTCCAATGAGATAGAAGCGCACATTATTTGACTCAAGAGAATCATAGCCCGTACTTTACTTTGAGGTGTTATATGTTCGTGTTTCTCGATATAATCCATACATTCTAAACCTCTCGGATAATCTCCTTTTTCCAAACAAACTTCTGCTAATCTGAATATTTAAATTTTTGAAAATAACGCAAAAATTATGCTAATATGTAATGAAAGTAGGCATATTTTAATTTGTTATGATACCTAAATTTACTCTCCAAAAGATCTAAACTTGAAATATTTAACGCTATTACTTCAGCTTCGCTCCACTTCTCCTGTTTCATTAGTTGTGTAAATGCATAAAGTTGTTCGCTCATCATCCATATCTATATGATAGATATTAGATGTAGCAAATGTATATTCAAAACTTTGTACAGAACTGGTTTGACCAAAAATAATATTAATTTGTAAATAATACCTTATTACATGGTTCATTGGGAAATCTTTCTTTTGCATGGGCAAGTACGACTTCTACTAAAGAATATTCTCCGAATTCTACTAAAATATTTGCTATATTAACGACAGCCTGACAAGTCGACGGTCCATTAAACATATGCTGTTTTTTATCCCCTGTATTATGTAAAAGCAACAATTGCGCGCAAACCGAAGACATCTCAATTTTACCATAGTATGCCCATAATGCAGATTTTTCCGCATACGTCATTGACATTAGATCTATCATGGAATGTTGACAATTTAAAACATCAGATTTCATCAGGGTCTATAATCAAACATTACACGTTCAAACCATGACTGAAACCCGAATAAGCATGAAATACAATAAAAATTCGTACTTCGAACACTTGTAACGGATTCTTAGCCTCTAAAGCCGAATTGTGAGCATATGCAATAAGACCTAATCCAGTTGTATGAGTTATTCCTAACATACTTGCTTTCCCAACTGATCTCTCTATAAGAGGTCCTCTATAGCATATTACAAATATAATTAATACGTATCGATATATGCTGAATAATTCTAACTTACTTTTGTTTTGTAGTCAAATGGTACATCCAAGCATGTGCTAGCTGTAAACATACATTGTCTCCAGCTTCTTGAGCCATCATGATAGCTTCTTTTAAAGCAGCTTGTGCTACTTCTCTTTAAAAAGTAAAAATAAAAGAAAACAATTTGAATACAAGTTTTGCGCAGAGATTCATCTAGTTTTTTTATTAACCCTTTCGCTACCAGCGTCACATATATGTGACGACCAGATTTTCTTACCTGAGCCCGGCGTCAGAAATATGTGACGGGCGTTCATTACCAGTTTATGACAATAGTTTGTACCAGCTAATTTCACTTAGTTAGAACGTTATAAATACATCCCACAAAAATTAATGTGGCGGCGATTTGTCTCCTGAGGTTCTGGTAGCGAAAGGGTTAATTTGTGTAAAAACATACTTATGATTAAATTGAGCATGTAAAACTGCCAAATTTAAAGCTGCATATCTGAAAATACGAGATCTATCCTCAGGTGCTGAACGATTCTCCAAAGGTGCTAATCTGTCAAAGCAATGATAAAGGCTGTCTACTGCTCCACAGTATTCGTTAACTCTTAGACAGTTTAAATAACTCAGATAATGCTGAAACAGTTTAAACAATATAAAAAGTAAAAAATATAAAAAATAATAATTAATTAAATATTTAAAACAAATGCAGAAGAAATGTTCTTACCACAAGTACTCACAGCTTCAGCATAATAAGGACTACAACGTAAAAGTTCTCGTACAAGAACTTGCAGCTCTGCAGGAGACATTGCTTTATGTTCATCTGTCTGTAGCGCAAGTGCTTGTTGTGCAACAAGTAATTCAGCTTGTCTTCCACCCCAAGTTGTTTTAATTCTATCAAAGTATAAAATGCTACAATAAGATATGTAAGAAACAAAATCAATTTGTATGTGATACATACTCATCTGAATCTTCTACTTTAGGACTTGCAGAAATATTAGATCCCTCAGAGCTATTAACATTCTTATCAAGGTATTTTTTCAAAGCTTCATAAAGAGCCACAACCTGATCAAAAGGTAGTTTTTCAAAAAAGATTATAACTCTTCTTATATATAATCCAAGAACTGAATTCTTATTTAACGCAGGCAAAGAAAGAGAATGATCCAATGTTGGTTTCATAAGGCGTCCAACACTATCGAATAAATCTAATAATCCTTCAACACCTTTTCCTCTTAACACATTTAGTTGTATTTCCAATTGGCGTGCGAACCGATGTAAAACATATTCAGGAGAATATAGTATACTCAAAAGTGCACTCAGCTCTATGTCAGGTGACTAACAAAAATAAAATAATAAAAAAACAATTTTCTCCCTATCAGCATTATTTAGAATTAAGTATTAATATCTTATAATAATGAAATAGACTGTTTCATTTCATAAAATATATATAAAATATTGCATTCAAATAAACCTAGTTCTTTTTTAATTAATAACACTTACTTGTATCAATTTTAACGCAGCTAAACAAAAGTCACGTCTTTCAACAATTGCTACAATAAAATAAAAATATTAATTACTTGCATAACTACAAACTCACTTTTATACATAAAAAATTCTAAAACGTGTATTATAAAACTGTAATAATGAATTTACGTTATATTTACTAACCTTTTGTTGCTTCATTACAATATTCTTTAATCAGAATGACAGTAGCTACTTTATAGGGCGTTAGGGTTTCCTTTTGCACTCTTTTTATATTACCATCGATATTCATTAAATCCGTGGACATCGTGACAACGGATCATAACACTTTTTCGTTATAAGAAACAAATTTTACAACCATAAAACCCCCTACATAAATAAAATTGCGTACGCGAACCTTACACCATAGATGAGCTAGAGAATAGACTTAACATCTTAAAGAACTCAATTGAGCGCTTTGAAATTACTGATCGTGCAGAAAATCAAAGTATACCCTTTATAATTTAAAGGGGTAATTTTAAAAATTATGTATATACATTAAATTCACAGTCACCGATGTCAGCAAAGTTAAAAGAAGTAAAATGATTCTGTTTTGTTACATTAAATGAAGTAAAAAACCAAACAGCGGTTTTCGAAGAAAACATTTTCTAATATCTGAACTTGAAAGCTCAAAGTAGAACTGGAAGCAAATTCAGCATTTCACCTTAGTTGAAAATGTGATTTTTAAAGAATTGAAAATTTGATCAGTTTATGGACAACGGAACACAATAGCCATCTAGCGACAAAGGGGTGGTACTAATCACCTGTATACCTGTCATATAGTAAGATAGAAAATAAGCGAACGAGGACGAAACTCGGAGTAAAATTGGACAGCGGCTCACTATCAGTACCTCTTCTTCAATTTTAAACAAGGTTTGTTGAAAACTATTACCTACAAGTCAAGAAATTTAAATATATAACCTTTCCCATATACTTTCTATACAGACTGTTAGTACCACTTTCTCACCGCTAGATGGCGATAGCATTTCAATCTCCACAAATCGAAGAAATATTCAATTAGTAAAAAAACGTAATTACAGCCGAAACTTTTCGACATTTTTGGGTGTTCTGTCTTTGTTCTGATCTACACTATTCATTGACATCAATTTTGATACGAAATTCATCACAATAACAGAAATTATAATTCAGTTAGTATGATTAGCTACCGCTAGATGACGAAACGATGACCGAAATTAGTAGAATAAACTAAAAACGCATTTAATTAGGAAATGAGGCGGAAAATCGACACAAAATTCAATATAGATTAATTGTGTAGACATCTCCTTTAATTTGAAGCTTAGTAATTCGGAAAATATTATCTCTAAACTAAGAAATTTAAATATACATTCTTCTTCGTGTACTTTCTATACGGACGATTAGTACCACATTTTCACCGCTAGATGGACAGACCACTTCAATGTCCAGAAATCGGTCAAATATTCAATTTGTAGAAAAACAATAATTATAGCCGAAACTCTTGGACATCTTTGCATGTTGCGTCTTTTTTATGACTCAGAGTATTCATTGATATCAATTTTTATGCAATATACGTTATAATAACGAAAATAATAACTTTGTTAGTACGATTGCCACCGCTAGATGGCGCCACAATGACTGAAATTACTGTAATACATTATAAATGCATTTAATTAGTAAATGAGATGTAAAATCGACACAAAATTGAGTATAGATTAATTGTGTAGATCCCTCACTTAATTTGAAGCTCGGTAAATTGGACAGTATTACCTGCAAACTAAAAAATTTATCAGTAGTTCTTCTGTTAACCAATTATCTAATTTGATAATCGTTACAATTCAGTTAGAATGTCGGGATATTTAGAATGCATTTCGAGTTTAAATTCCTCACTGGACACTGGTATATTTTATTCAAAACGTTTACTATTCAACTATATGACGAACAATTAATAAAACTAAATAATTACGTCTTGCAATTGTATTAGATATTTATTTTTGATCTACATATATTAAATGTCCAGTTAATTGTGAAGGGAAGCTTACGTATTAGACTACAATGATATAAGACTATATATAGAACCAGAAACACTTTAATAATTATAAATATTTAATTTACTATAAAAGAGCGAAAATAGTTTCTCCAAAATTCATGAATTCCGGAATATATGCGTAGTGCTTAGCTTGATGTCGCTTTCCAAAGATTGCATGTTCTACGTCACGAGGAGGTGACTACGCAATCAAGACCCGTCTGAAATTGAAATTGTACATAATTATATTAAAAGGGAAAACTTTAAAGGATTCAGCAAAAGAATAAAACAAATTTTAGGCGTCTACGACAAACAAATTAACAAACGAAATAATGAAATAGAATAACGCGTAAATGAAGAATTCTCAAGAAGAGAATCGAATAAAAGTGAAAAATATAAAACACACAATATTCACTAAACATACCTGGAACAAAACAACGTACAATAAAATAAAACAAAATAGGTACATATAATACAAAAAAAATAAGAAAATTAAATTAACCTGAACTAAACATAGTTTTGTTTAGTTGATTCTATGAATTAAAGTTGAAAGTTTAGTTCCGGAGTTTAACGCTAGATTGCGTTTTATTTGATATTTTCTCGCAAGTGGTCTACTAATTCAGTTGTTTGTATATAAGAGAGTTTAAGGAACCAGTTTATATAGGAAATGAAGAAATGCCGAAGAAGACTTAACCATGAAATAATGTGTGACAACGGACGTAATTCTGATCCTATTTTGTCGTATCTCAAGATAGTGAAATATTTTATTTTAATGTATCATTTAAATTAAAAACTATTTTATTTCTTCTTAAGATTTCGAATCGGATTGACACCAAATTTTAATAAATCTTATACCAGAACTCACATCCAGCTGTAATGCTATTTCATATCGATTTTAACGTCAGATCTGTTACCTAATTTGCACAAACTGTCTCCAAAAACAGATCAAATCTTATTATTGACAAGTTTTAATATGGTTTTATAATCAATTTGGTATCACTTATACAAAGCTTGATGTGCTCGTTGTCTAAAATTTAATATGCCTTGATATACTGTTACTGTTAATATATTACCAAAGCCTTCATGTATCAATTTGGTAATATGTTGATAAAAAAGCTTATAGTATGCATTTTGAAAATCTGGTATTGACAAATACGACTAATGAGGCCTTTTAAATATATTAATCCTTTTTACTTTTAAGTGATACCTGCTTTAGTGTTCGCAGGCTGGGATTATATTTAGGTGCTTATCAAGACGGATAATTTTTAAGAAATTATCTCATCGTTAGATTTATTTTAGGTATGGAAATGTTCCAAACTGACTCAATTGCTCCCACTTTTAAGAGCTAGTAAAGAGCATTGCAGGAGCATAAAAGTGTAGTACGTCAAACGTATTGCAGATGGCGATCTATATGTCGTACCATTCTCGTTAACAGAGTTCTCAATCTATTTTACCTACTTAGAGTCAGTGATGCCAGACTGAGGACAGGAGTTCTCGAGAACACCCCCTTCCAATACGCACACTACTGCAGGAGACGCGTGTACGTGAGCTCAGCGTTTCGGACGACTTCGGGAAATCGAGAGAGAAAACAAATGAAAGACTTTCTCTCTCGCTCTTGAAGCACTGAAATCCAATGTGGTTGGATTCTCACCAGGACTCATTTTACCTGTAGTGACGTATATGTACGTATGAGTTCCCATGCGGAGACAATGAGTAAGATCGATGAAGTGCATTGTATTCAACCAAACCCACACCTATTTATTTGTACATTATTTTACCGAATAAACGTGCATCACTCTTGCATCCTTAAATTAATGGCTTTTATCATTTATTTGTACTCTTCGATTTTTCGATATTATCTGTGGTTGAGTCAATGAAAAAAAGAGTGCAGAAAACTGCCCTTTCCTTATATATATATATAATTTCCTTATTTCTCTTTGTTCATCACAATTCCTTAAACTTCAATTCTTTATGTAATAATTTATTGCATTACCAATTAGCCTTCATTGTTTAGTTATTTTTTAATTAATAAATACAGTCAAGTTTTGGCGCAAAATAGAATTACTTTTAGTTTCATGGTATTTAATGCATTACAATTAAATTGTGTACAATTTTTAATAATTTTATACATTTAGGTAATATTTTCGATGGTTTAATATTTTATTAAAATTTTTATAACAAATCTGAATGATATTACGTAAAATGTGTTCTTTTGACGATTAATCAATTTTTCGGATGATAAATCGATGATGTCCTTTAAAAACAAATAATTTACTGAATTTTATAATTGTTTGTACAACAAATTTTTGCAGTTCCCATTGTCCGGTATTATTTAATTATTTTTAATTTTGTAAATGTAAACGATTTTTAACACTAAACAGAGGCACTTCTAAATTTCCTTGTATTCAATATATTGCAATTAAATTATTTGAAGTTTTGATAGTTTTTGAACTATCGAACCTATATACTACAGTTCATGTAATATCTTTAATATTTCGTTAGTAAATAAGAAAAATGTTCTGTAAAATTTTATTGATTAAAGGATATATACTTTTAATATTTAAATAATGATGGTTGGTTATTTGTTGGTTAATCTAAAACGTTATACACCTCTGCTTCTATTATGATTATGATTTTAGTAAAATCGTGAGAAGCTTAAGATTGGAAAAATACATTTCTATTAATAAAATAATTCTAATGCTTACAATGAAGCTAAGTTGTCAATTCTAATCAGTAAAAGAAAATGTGTCTCAACTATTACCATTTCTATTCATAATTTATAATTCCGCGCAAAGTAATGAACAATTTCGGTTCTACACAATCCTTCTGTATTAGAAATTCACGATTATCTTCATTTGTTATTTTAAATGTAAAAAGTTACTGAACCTGTAAAATTCGTTACGAAGTGAAAAGCAAATAGAATTATAAAACTAAATTTCGTAGGATTATTTATGAACACACTCTTCTAGATAGGAAAAATATAGATAATTTATAGGAAATGAATATAATATTCCATACGCGTTATCGTTCAATTAATTTTTATTAATCGTTATTTTACATTAGCGACGATGCCATAACTTTACTTATTTCAAATTCGCGCTGAATCGTTCTGCGCAACCGCGGCCGGTTGCTGGTCCGTGACGCCGGTCGAGGTGACCCTTTCCAGCGTGGGACGCCATCGCGTACGGATGTTTGACAGGTCGAACGAAACGCGTCTCGCATAATCGCCAACCATAATGTGGTTCAATTAATTTTGAATAATACTTCTAATCTGCAATTTGTTTGACATTTAGTAATTTTAAAATAAAGATAAAGTAAGTATAGCGCGGTTGTACAGTCCTATTATTCAACATATAGAGAACATTAAGTTGTATTATCGTGTTATGCAATAAACTGTTTGATTGAAATATGCACGCTTTTATATGTGTTGCATACCTTTACAGTTCATTTTCTAATAACATAATTTTCAAATCGCAAAAGATACATTTCGAGAGTAATTTAGTATCATAAAAGTTTGCGCCGTGACATTTTGCAACTCGTAGTAATAGTTGCAACTATTGGTTTTCGATTTATAAATTTTATCACACATTTGAATGGTTAATATTGAATATAAAAATAAATATTGTTACAGAACTCGTGTGGACCTGGAAAGGAACAACGGGACAACTCCCAGCATCGGAAATCTACTGAAGAAATTACACACATATTGCAAAATCAGATTGTTTATTGCAAAATTGTTTTATACAATGTATTTTACAAAAATCATAATAAATTAGATTAATTTAACAGTATTACAATGCTTTACCATTTATTCCCTCTCCCATCTTATCTAAGATAATAATAAATAATGTACGGCAAAATTTAAAAATAAAATTCGAAAAAACTAGTACAAAACGCGAGAAAATAGAAAACGTAACGAAATCTGTTGAAAAATTCCGAGAAAAATATTCCCTGCTACCTCCTCGGTTGTTATGTTCTCCTAATACAAAATCGAGATTCTCAGAGCAAAGTTCGCTTCAGATTCGAAAGTTCCGCGCTCGAAAAATTCCGAGAAGTGACGTCACGTTCCGAGAAATCGAGAAATTCTGAGAAATGACGTCACGTTCCGAGAAGTCGAGAAATTCTGAGAAATGACGTCACGTTCCGAGAAGTCGAGAAATTCTGAGAAATGACGTCACGTTCCGAGAAATCGCGAAATTCCGAGAAGTGACGTCACGTTCCGAGAAATCGAGAGCGCGGGAAACATGTGCCACCTCCTTGCATGTCATGTTCTCCTGATACAAAATTTCAAATTCATTTCAAACTTTGCTCCGAAAATCTCGATTTTGTATCAGGAGAACATAATGACTGAGGAGGTGGCACGGAATATTTTTCTCGGAACGTGACGTCATTTCTCAGAATTTCGCGATTTCTCGGAACGTGACGTCATTTCTTGGAATTTCGTGATTTCTGGGAACGTGACGTCATTTCTCGGAATTTCGCTATTTCTTTGAACGTGACGTCATTTCTCAGAATTTCGCGATTTCTCGGAACGTGACGTCATTTCTTGGAATTTCGCGATTTCTCGGAACGTGACGTCATTTCATGGAATTTCGCGATTTCTCGGAACGTGACGTCATTTCTCAGAATTTTACGGGCGCGGAACTTTCAAATCGTGACCGAACTTTGCTCCGCAAAACCTCGATTTTGTATCAGGAGAACATAACAACTGAGGAGGTGGCACGGAATATTTTTCTCGGAA
>JAOPTO010001503.1:0-11814 GCA_033822845.1 Tetrapedia diversipes | reverse complement strand
TAATGCCATTACATTCTAGATGCTTTGTCGTTAAGTTTCCTTTTGATCTACTTTTATAGTTAAAGGCGTGGAAGAATATCTTTGATGGAAATGAGTATAACACAAGAGATTTTTGTTTAAGGAACTTTATGGACAATAAAATGTCCATAAATGTCATCAACTTGATTAAAGACATTCTTTCACGTATTTAACTATAAAAGTAGATCAAAAGGAAACTTAACGACAAAGCATCTAGAATGTAATCACATTTGTTAGGATGAACGTTTCGCGAATATTTGAGGGATGTCTGTGTGCACCCTGAGCGCGCAGACGATGCGTGGAAAGAGCCGAATTGCGTCCACTTTCTTTTTTTTTAATCAATCATTAATCCACAACGAGACGTTCAAGGTGACGGGCAGCCATCACGAGCCAATCACACACATCCAGAAGTTTTACATTTTATTATCCATAAAGTTCCTTAAACAAAAATCGCTTGTTTTATACTCATTTCCACCATTAATAATTTAAACAGGGCGTCTCGGAGATGTTAAGGTCTGCAATGGCACATGAAACGAATGACGTTTCCCAAACTTCATGGCGGTTAAGAAATTAGTTGAGAGGATAACCGCGAGAAGACGATTAAATTCTAAAGTATCGGATCAAAAAATTTCCAAGCTTTTCCCCTCGACCTACTGTCAAAATGAAACCCGGGCTCCGAAGGCAATCTCGCGCGGCGTCAAACGGACCGGGTATTCCCCCGTGGAGGCCAAAGGGATCCCTTAGGAGCAGGTGGCGTGGCACGTCCTAAGCGGAGCTAAGCGGTGCACCAAAGTAGAAGCGAGCCGCAGCCCGGTAATTACGGGCCAATATGCAATCGAGCAGCAGTATGCACGCGGCTTAAAGCCGCGGAAGCCGTGGCCGATCACGAGATAGGCGTATTATGGATACCCGTTTCGCGTACGAACCTCCTCCTCGTTGTTTCGCCTCCTCCCCCTTTGCTGCTGCCGGTGCCCCCGCCGAAAGATTAATACGCTCTCCCCGAGCCTGGCTCGTAACACCTGATCTGTCCTAGCCTGAAATTACGCTACACCCTCGATACCGACCGGGGGCCGGCAAAGGCTGAGCATCGAGAGATCTCTCGGGCGAGGACACCCGGAAGATCGAGCCAGAGATCGACCCAAGATCGTTGAACCTCGAGAGGTCGATCGGTCGCGGGGCTCCTCTAAAGCGAGGACGCGAGGCGTGTGAGGAATGGTTAAGGGGGAAAGCGTGACCTGAGTTAGGCGTGCTTTCAGGGCAGCATGCTGCATGTGATTTACTTCAATTGGTCGCTGCTGGCGATTGCTGTTTCCGAGCGACTGGGTTGGGTTTTTAGAGCGCGGAGGATTAGACATTTTGATGGTGGGATTTATCCATAGATTCTTATTTATCTGTGGATTATAGGGAGGACGTAAAAGGAATCACAACACGTGTGTAGAACGTAGAACGTGAGACGGAAAAGTAACGATTTTTATTATTCAAGTATCCGTATAGGTGTTGAGGTGTAAGTGCGTGGAAATAACAAATATAACGACAAGAAACAATAACTATTTATTCAACGGTTAAACAATTACCAACAAATAACAAATAACTGAGATATACCGCTAATGGAAAATGAAGACTCTGTGTGTCTGATCTTTTTTTTTTCTTTTGTTGCGATGAAATGTTGGAAGAGTGACCGCTCCATCAGAAGATGATTTTTGCCCGAGTGTTATTCTTCTCAGAACTGCACCTGTTAGCAGTGGCCAACTTATCAGTTGCCATGAGAACATCTATGTTGTTAGCTGCGTGATGTGTAAGGATTAATTTAGATGATGATGTGAGGGAATAGAGTGGACAATTTTCAAAACCACTCCGAAACAGCATCGAGAAGGGTTTATCTGTAAAAAAGATGGTCCAGTGGGGCGGGGGACCATGGAGGAATGGTGGGATTTGGCAGTGATGGTGGTAGTGAATTCTTTTGGAGAAAATTCTGGGTAAAAAATCGTGAGTGGACGAGTTTAGTAGAGTGTAGGGTTGAGGTTGTGAACGCAATAAGGGTAATTGAAGTAAAGGGCGATTTGCCTAGATTTTAGTTGGGGAGGGACTGAGTCGGGATGGTGATGAGGGGTGACTTACCAAAAGGGTGTGGGGAGGGGGAAAGACTCTGTGTTTCTGTTCTTAAAAATGGTCTTTTTATACTATAACCCCCGCCTAGGGCTGTTTGTACTTCCGGTGGAAGTGGTGGCACCCTGGAAATTGTCGAAGGAAACCTAGGACTCCGGACAAAAATGGTCGCCCTCTCGGACCCTCGGTGTTCGGGGGCCACGTAAAACGGAGTAGTAAAAAAAGGTTATTGATCGGCAGTAAACATTTCCCTACGGCCGTTTTAATTGCGAATATTTCCTTCGATGCTTTCCAGGGTACCGCCACAGTGTCGTTCTGTGTTTACGGTGGTTCACATTTTCTGCATGAAATTCAGAATTTCTGTAGGAATGCGATCGAGTGGATGCGAGTTTGGAAAAGTCGGAAGAGTACTTGAGTTGGGCGATTGTCGTGCGAACGCAGAACGTTTGGGCTCGAATGTTTCTAAGGCGTGAAAGATGAGAACTTGAGAAAACAGTGCGACTGAGAAATTCTGGGTGGTCGTGACCAAATGCGTAGAGTGAGAAAGGTTGACAATTAGAATGAAAGGAAACGAGTGTTTGGAAGAATATATGACGGGGAAAATGCGAGCGCGTGGCAAAAAGTATTGGACGGTGAAGCAGAAAGTGTTTGACCAACGTGAAAGAAAGGTTTCGATTGTAAACGTAGAAAGAGTGTTAAAGTTGCTAAGTTGTAAAATCGTTTAAGTTGTTATTGTTAAATTGTTTTAAATATACATTTATTAATATTCTAATCACTTCACTTTTATTTATTCACACCTGAATTCCATCTTTCGTTCTACAAAAATCATTTTATAGAACTTTCCTATATTTCTGTAAGATATTTTAGATACCGCGAATATGTACGTGATATTTCAAACTTTTCAACAACGAACATCTCTGGAAACACTAACTCTCGAGTTACCGCAGGTAACAGCTGAAGGATCTGACCCTGACGAAAGGGTAACGAGACCAACGATATACTCCGCTCGCCTTCTCCTTCTGTCTCTCTTAGGGAACGGTTAATAAAACACACGCGGTACTCGCGAGGAGGCGAATTAATGATTCCCCTGGTCCAGCCTGTGGGTAGCCACTGGCGATACGCCCACGCACCGCTGGTCACAATGTAAAATGGGCCCAGATGTCGGAAGATATAGCGAGTTCGGTCGAGTGCCGTTCACCCTTCATAATTAATTATCCCGTTGGATGTTACGGGCCAACGCTTCATGTGCTCGAACAACAATCGATTTCGAACATTAACGCTAAACCCATCACCGACGGGTTAGAGTATACTTATTATTTGTGACGAAGAAATCAAATTGAAAATTATATTTAACCCTTTGAGTGCTGAATACTCTTGGCCTCAGCGCTTCGAAGGGACGGCACACTATTGCTGGAGACCGAGTATTGTTACTTGTACACTGACAATCGCGTTGCAGTAAGCGAAAGATCGAAAAAATTGGCAAACGCATATTTTCGTCCATGGTCCCTACGAGTAATTTTCGTCAACACTAAAAGGTTAACACAGAAATGTGTGGACACAGAAAAAGTCATAAGGTGAAGAAAACAAAAATTGACAAACGCATATATGCGTCCATAGTCCCTACGAGCAACTTCTGTCAGACGCATATATGCGCCCATAGCACTCAAAGGGTTAACATCGAAACGTGTGACCACGGAAAAAGTCATAAGGCGAAGGAAACAAAAATTGACAAACGCATATATGCGTCCATAGTCCCTACGAGCAACTTCTGTCAGACGCATATATGCGCCCATAGCACTCAAAGGGTTAAAAAGTACCTAATACACGGGAAACAAACCATAAAGACGATAATAAAGATCACGATAAATTTTGAAACGTGTAGGTATCGCGATAAATTTACAAAGTTCCCAAGAAAAAATTACTACAACTCGGTAATTATAGCGTTAACCGTTAACGTTGCCTGTTTTCAATAGAAACCCTTAATCCTAAAATTTTGCATAATTTGAAAAATAAGCAAGACAACGGATGAAACACGACGTTATCAGTGTAATTGCAGCGTTTCCATAATACCAGCGGTAAACTGAATACCTAACGATGGCACCGATCGAGGTTCCCCTTAAGGGAAACCCTTGAGAAAAAAAAAGGAAAAGTAGTTTGAGAAACGCGCACCACGATGGTCGCTAACAATTTTTTTCCCCTTCCGCAAACGATCAAGCCATTTTTCACTCCTCCCGCCCGCCCCAGCCTATCCCTCCTCCCTTATATTTCATAATTGCTTGTAAGCAGAAGAAACGAGGGATGGCTCCGTCTAAACTCGTTCCGACGAGGATCAACATCGAGGCCTTCCGACCGCATGATTTATAATGAACAGTGGCGCGAGGATCGCGAACACGTTTTTAATAAACATAATTTAGCTTGCGTGTGATGCGTTATCGCGCGGTTAAGCGTACTATAAATGCCGCGATAGACAAGATAACGTTATAGTTCTTGTTAAGGCGCCGGCCCGGGATGAATTCAAGGATCGTTGATTAGGGCTGAAGCGGGCTCATGAATATTTTGATCTACGGCTGATTTTAATAATGCATCGCGCGTGGAAGCCACGGGGAAGCCGCTGGCGCGATCTGCGGAAAAACGAGATCCCACAGGAAGTGGATGCGGCGGAAAAATAAAAATCATACGTTCCGCTGTGCACCGTTAGCCGTGCAATTTTCCACGGAAAACGAGCTGACCGATTTCTAAACGACGGCTATAATTTTATTCGAAGGATACCCGATACGTGAATTATCACGTTCTATAGGGAGACGAAGAAGCGATTAGAAACTTAATACGAAAACCGTTTGAAAATGTATACCGTGCAAGAGTGTTCGATGAATTGTAATCAGTAGAACAATAGAGCGGGCTTGAAAAATATATTTTCCGTTTCATATGAATTTTAGAGCACCTATTATTGCAATAAGATGTTCAAGAATTACGGGTAATTGGGTGAAAGATTAATAATGTTTCTTTTCGCTACTTTTTAAGATACAATTTTTCATGTTCCACTGATTTTATCTCTTCTACACGCTGATACCATCTAGTTTAAGCACACATTCATTGTTTTAACACCTGCTTGGCAGACAGGCCTTGGTAAATAATGGATTCCTCTCGAAGGGTGTTCGCGTGTTCAGGGTTAAAATAAATCCTGTCAGCCACGGTGAAACGCGCCGTGTGTTCACGCGAAAGCAAGCCACTTCGTGTTTCTATTTTTAAACGTTGCCGCAATTACGGTAATTACAGGCCTAAATTATTGCGGTTTCATACGCAAATTTCCCTTTCAAATGTTCACGCCTTTCGATGAACTTATTCGTTCGTTTTATAACGATACACGTACATCCACGAAAGTTCCAATTTTCTAACGACGATTCATACATTTTCATCGTTTTTCATATATCATTCATGTCGGTAATCCTCACGCAGTCGCTTATTTCATTCGCGTTAATCACCGCATAAATATAAATTCTACAACGCAATCATTTCAATTATCCTCGCTGCAGTTTCATTAACAACTCGCCTCACCATTCACGCACCAAAGTGGTTATTACCTACTCTTGCTCACATTATTCATCACCCAATTAAACTCAAACCCGAACGCATCCACGTCATCCCCAAGCTCGCTCCGCTTCCTATTTGTCAATGGCGTTTAACGAATAACAACGAGAATTTCCTAACTCTTCTTGAAACTCGTCGTCAATCTCCCAAATCCTTTCGTATCCTTTCGTGTTTCAAACAGAAAATAATTGAAAACAAAGTATCTTTTAACACTAGATTTATGGACATTATATTGTGTACACAATTTGAGATTGTAGAATTGAGAGGGAAACAGATTTAGGTATATTCGTATCGCTCCATTGATAAAAATCAGCAACAATTACCAGGAATAGTAGTAATTGTTTTTGCAAATCTTGTGTTAACCCTAGATAATGTGTTTTAAAGTATTTTACAGTTGTACAGCATTTTATTACTTCAAAATTCGCGCTTTAATTGGTAAGGAAACAGAAAATTATATAGTGAAAAATGCTTCACTCGGTATCATACGGTAAAAGATTATTCAAACTTGTGAAATAGATAACTAAAATTTTTAAAAAAAGTATGTATAAATGTATAGTAATATTTCAGAATACTTTATGTAAATATCTGCTACCAAATGCGAATTAAAAAAGTGAATGTATGCATCGTATAAAGTGTTCCTAGAGCGCCCAAAAATGTGCGGGCCCTGGGAGCACGTTACGAGAGCAGAGCGCTGTACGCAATGTGTTAACCCTTTTTAAGGCAGAGGCGATATATTTACCACCAACAAAAACTTCAGCAAACTCAAATTCAGCTTGCATGTGACTCTGTTGACGGGCAGTGGGAATATTTTTACCATCTATTTTTCCAAAACTTCCGAAATAATTAGTGTTTTTCTTTTAAGTTTATTTTTGTTATATAAATAAAAACATGCCAAAAATATAAGCGCAAGTTATTTTATTACTCCGAATCCTTCTGCCTTATAAAGGGTTAACACATTGTATGCCGGCCCCGCGAAAACGCCGGGTTTGGAAGTCTGTTGCTTTAGCGCCGGGTTTGCGATAATACAACATTCTTTTGTTTGGCGATTTGTTTGTTCCTATTTTTCGTTATCGTTAAATTGCATATAATGAATATGCAAACCAATTTTAGTGTTTTACAATAATGTATAAAATTTTAAATATTTTCTTCACCTACAGTTTTAAATGCCTCAGATGCCGCCGGCATACAATGTGTTAACAGATCTCGAATTCATAAGATTGGCATCAAACGAATGTTTAGTTATCTAGGGTTAAGATTGCTCCGTAAATGTACCTCCGGCTTGCGACAGTACCAGAGGTACGTCACCTTCCACGCAGCTCGAATCAAAACAGGTAAATCTCCTGTTCGCCAGTTTCAAAGCGCCCTCCCCTATGCGTACCGTGCCTTTTTCTCTTCGAACGTCATCGGGTATTGCTCGCGCGTGTGTAAGTAACTATAGTTCACGGCGGCGCGATGGCAATATAGTCGGCGGGTGCATCGGTATGCACGCGGTGGTTCCAGGTCCGCGAAGAAAATCGAAAGTAAGCCGACGGCAAAGAGGCGGCTCCGTTGTGAACGCGGCCACGTTACTGTATGCAAAGCAGCCAGTTTACAGGTAAACCGTCCCGCTCGCGCAGGCATCGTTCGGTCTCGTACACGGCCAGGGGAGAAACAGAAGCGACTGAAAGGGGATAGTTTTATTGCCCGGTGCCGTCACAGAGGCTTCCTTTGGCGTGGAGGCGGAATAAATGGGGGAACCACGGGTATGAATGGAACCGAGGACGCGTGGATTGACTCCGGCCGTTGTTTAACGAGCCTTGAATCGGTAAATCGAGTTTCAAGCTTGTTGAATCGGTTCAAGCTCGAAGTTAATTTAGATCTGGATGATTTTGGTATAATACACTGAGGAGCATAAGTATAGCACTACCCCCCCTTTTTGAGTATTTCGGACTTTTGGATAGGAATGCAAAAAAGTTAATTGTATGAGGTGAATGATAAACGGTAAACATCAGAAAAGTTTTATTGTAATTTTCTGTCGATACAAACGATATGTTCATATAAACTGATTTTTGTATCGTTGCACAATTATAACACTAAGGGGGGTGGTGCTATATGTAGTTATGCTCCTCAGTGTAGTACATTCACGGGATTATCTTACCCCTTTGTGTTTCTCTATCGATTGCAACGCTGGGATTTTTTATTGATTTCCATATAGGAATAAAATTCTTCCATTTTATATACATCTCTTTGGCTTATATTTACCTATTCGACTCGCTCTTCTAACCTACTTACAATTACTCTTTCTCTATGCCTTTCCCTATCTTAATACACATACCCCTCCCGCTCCCCAACAATAATACTAACGATCATACTAATAACAACAACAACAATAATGACAACAATAATAATATTAATCCTAATGATAATAATAACCATACATAATCATAATAACTACCATAACAATACTCTTCATCACCCCCTCATGCTCTTCTACTTCTATTGCTCCCTCTATCCATTCTTCCCTAATTCCTTACAAGTATACCTCCCATAGCTCTTCCCTTCTTACTTCTTCTCGTCGCCTCCTGTCTATACCACCTATATCCCTTCGATATCCTATCCCTAATCTTCTTCCATCCTTTTTCGTCCATCCACGTTTCGATCAACACCATTTTCTCCCATTCCTCTACTCTCCTCCAGAAGTCTCTATCTTTATTTGTCAGTCGCGCCACATTCCAGAACGTCTTTTCAGATTTTAGTTAGTTTGTTTATTATTCAGGCTCAGAGGTTAAACAGTCATATATGTAAATTTTAGCGTATCACTTAACTAAACAAAATGACGTTTAATATAGGCGAATCTTAGTAAATATTTCGAATTTGAACATTGTTGAAGTTTAGTATATCACTTAACTAAACTCAATGAAGTTTAATATATGTGAATCGTAGTAAATATTTCGAATTTGAAAATTTTTGAAGTTTAGTATATCACTTAACTAAACTCAATGAAGTTTGATATATGTGAATCGTAGTAAATATTTCGAATTTGAAAATTTTTGAAGTTTAGTATATCACTTAACTAAACTAAATGACGTTTAATATAGGCGAATCTTAGTAAATATTTCGAATTTGAAAATTGTTGAAGAGTAGTATCGTCAGACGACTAAGAGTCGGCTCTACGAGCGCAAAGGGTTAATACACGCATCTCGAGGCGAAAGCGTACGCTTCATTCGTGGCGGATGCTCGCGAGCACGCGCGAGAACACGCACGAACGGACACGGCGGCGGGTGAGCGGTGTGCGTGCGATCGGAACAGAAGGTAGCTTACACGAGCAGTCCAGATTGTGAGATTTCATTCTCTGAACCTGCAATTTGCGAAATTGACGGGGCAATTTGTTTACCGGTAATTGCGATACAATCGGCCGCGAAGCTCGTTGGAAACGCTGGCTAGAATCGGTCGTTACGACCGGCGACGATGTATGGAGGAGGCGTGTGCACTCTGTTTCGTCGAGTGGCACGCGCTTGTAAAAGTGTGTACGCGTCAACGTTCGATATACCGTTAAACCGTTACTGTTGCCTGAACTTAATTTCGGGAATCTCCATCGCTCGTATCTTCCCGAGTCCGCTCCACGACTCGTTATTTCGCCCGGCCTGGTTGCCCCCTTAAACGTCAGCTTGATTTAATAGAATGGAGGGACGAGATGATAGGTTCCGAGCGAGCCTCGCGCAACTCCGGTGTATACTTTCGTCGGTGTACGTGTTCCTATTTACCTGCCTCCGAATGAGATTTTACGCGTTTTTTGCTTTAAACGAACTTTAAAACAGTTCGCGGGACGGCTAAGTGAACCGCGAGTGTGAGAAACGATTCATTAAAGGTGGATATCGAAGCCGTTTAACCCCTTCGGTTGATTACAGTTCAAATAAGACGCGGAAATATTTCGTTGAAGGGGTAAAATTGTCGGTTGGCGAGAAGAAACGATGCGGAATTGGAATACTTCGGGTGATTCGAAAGGATTACAAGTTTAATTCACTTTTTATTTCACCCCTGTGTTTCGTTATTATCTGTGCATATAAAAAGACATGTCGTGACCGAATGACTGATTCGTCATCGCAGAGCCTAAACTGCTGACACTATTGGGTTGGAGGGAAAGTTCTGTCGTATTTTAAATAGGCAGGTAATTTTTCTTGTAAATAAAAAAAAACATCCGGCTAGTGAGTCATTGGGAATTTTTTTTGTTTTTTTACCTGCTGTATAATATAAAAGGAGTCCTTTTTTACCGTTCATCGTTTACTTGTGATATTTAAAGTGAAAAACATGTCAGTAGATAAAGTGCATTTACGACACTGCATTTTGTACGAATTCCAAAAAGGAAGCAACGCATTGGTTGCGTGTAAAAATTTATGTGCGGTATTTGGAAAAGATATCGTAAATGTTCGTACTTGTCAAAGATGGTTTAGCAAATTTCGTTCCGGGGATCTGAGCCTCCGAGAAAGTGATCGATCTGGACGACCATCCAAGATCGATAATGATGTTTTGCGATCCATGTTGGAAAATAATCCACATTTAACAAGTCGAGAAATTGCCGAAGAGTTTGGCATTCATCATACAACTGTTGGAGATCACATTAAATCTCTTGGGTTTGCGTTAAAGCGAAGTGTTTGGGTTCCACATGAATTAACGGAAACGGAAAATACGACAGAACCTTCCCTCCAACCCAATATCTATGAAATTTTAATCGAAACTTTCAAAACGGTCATTTGACCGGTTGTGGTAGGAATAGTGTTAAAATCGTCTACCAGTTGAACCTGGATTTCGTCCAGCTAAATGTTACAACAAGGAATTAATTCGCATTTTCAATATTTCTCTTTCCCCAGCTTCACTCTATCCACCTGAACGCGTTGCCTATTCGAGTGATCCAGAAACTAGGCCAGACTCTCCTGGCACCGCGACTGCCTTATAACCCCAACATCAACTAGCGTCGCGGATCAACACGCGTCATCACGGAGGTCGCAGCCGTAATCTCTGCGAGTGTGTAGTACTTGCATACCGGTTTGCATAGTTGTCGGCGATCAAACGTCACCGTCCACGACCCGAGCAGAGTTCCTGCTTCGTGTGCACGAGAGCGGATCACAGGGGAGAGCAGGGGAACGCCGATGATCGTTCCGCTGGCCGCCGGGGTCATCGTCGAAGTCATCGATCAAGCTCGGGCCAGGGTCATACCGCGACCCGGCAGCAGCTGTGTGTCGGCCGGCACGGTCAGTCATTGATCTACGGATCCTGGCGTAGATCACCCGCCTCGATATACCTCTCTGGCCACCGTGAACCGTTCCAAAGAGAGATACGAGCCCCCGTGCACGTGCGTGCGCGCGCGCGGGACGAAAATCGCGCGCGGCCATTATTTATGCGCTCGTAATCTGTCATAACCGGGGGCAACCCCCTTATGCAACCTGACAATATCGTTACGGTCTAACGGAAACGCCTACCGGGCTCTCAGTCTCGTTTGCTTCGCCCTCTCGGGAACGCGACGACAGTTATCAGCCTCCGAATCTGGCGCTGTAAAATTCGGCTTCTCCCTTTGCTTCTAACCACTTGCGCTGGCAAGGAATTCGCAGACGGGTGCGCCAGAATGATCCAGTGCAACCCGTAGGGAGGCGTCAGGGAGTGTACGATGTCTCAGAGAAATTGGAAAGAGATTTATATCTTCTAAACTAATTCATTTTCGACTTAGGACTTGTTAGATTTTATGAAATTAGTGATGTTTCTATACACCTTTGGCAATTACTTGGTAAAGAAATTGTTTTATTTATAAATATATATTGGAGATTATGGATTGAAAGGAATAAAATAATGATAACTGTTCACTTAATATTTTAACTAGACTTTATTTCTAAGGGAAGGTATATCGCTTTCTGAACCTGATCTCTACACAGCGAGAGGCAAGACTTGAATGAATAGAAAAAGGCTAAAGGACACAGTTCGTTAGGGTCCTCTAATTCTTACGCACAGCGTGGTAAGGAAAACCACTTGACCCGTTCCCGGAACCTCCTCAGCCGATAGCTCGACCTTACATAAATATTTCTTCGAGGCGATTGATTTTTGTTTATTCGTTAGGATACGAATTTCCAACAA